>JASCQY010152294.1:0-11366 GCA_030264315.1 Sardinella tawilis | reverse complement strand
CCCATACACACCCCCCAACCCCCCCCCCCCCTCCCTCCCCCCAATCACTCTTCCATCCACCACCCACACCCTCAGCTCTAGGATGGAGTCGGTGCAATGCTCAGCAGGCTTTACAATGGGGCGAAAAGGAAACGATGTCAATTCTGCAATCGAGCCGAGACACACACTGTGGGACTTGTTGGCTGGATCTTTTCAATAGCCACAAAAGAGAGGAGAAAGAAATGCTGAATTGAAAAAAGAAGGAGGTGGTGCTTTCAATCCTGAACTATACTCATATGATATTGGCTCACTTGCACTAAAAAAAATGGAAGATTAAAATTCTCATCGTTCCATCATGAAACATACTGTACGGTACTGTAGTCTGACGTATAAAAATTGAAATCGAAAGTTGAAAGTCTTTATTTTTTCAAACTGACAATGTAGTGTTTACTGTATAGTGTAGCTTTGGACAATCGGAAAGAGATAGAAAGAGACAAATGTTTACCATAAACATCGCATATGAACATAAAACCAGAGTCAGAGATGACTAACCGATTCATTCATGCGGGTTGGAAGTTCTGTGTGTCCCTAAACACAGCAAACAGGGCTTTGTCAAAGGTGTGTTTAAAAGCTATTATAGAACGTATTCCTCTTTGTCTCTCTCTCGTGCTAAGAATACACTCTCTACCAAATGCACAAGGGTAAACACACTACACCTTCACATCCACACACAAACAAACACACACACACACACACACACACACACCCCTAAACAAAACATACACATTCACACACTCACACACAGTCTAACGAGTCCCTGGGATGTCTTTATCCTGTGCATTGTCTCATAGGCTTTTGGGCTTTAGGGCTGAGCTGGCCAGAGCGGAGATGCCAGCAGCACTGCCTGTGCATCATGGGAAATACAGTGGGCCCTATTAGCGCCTGTGCTTTGTGCGCCGGACGATCGATTACTGACCCCCATCCCTCCTTCAGACACAAGCCATTGCTCAGGGGCCCTTTTCCGTCGGAGAAACACACACACACACACACACACACACACACACACACACACACAGATTCAGAGAGACACAATGAAGTGCAGAAAATACACCCACATACAGACACGGATACACACGCTTGCACACAGATGGAATGGAGTGCACACATAAATACAAACACACACTGTACAAAAAAATGGCACACAGATATTCACAAGTCAAAAGACACAGCCAGAGAAACACCCACATATATTGCACAGGTGCACACACACACACACACACACACACACACACACTCACACACACACACACACACACACACACACACGCAGTAAGTACACATCTACTGTAGAGATGCCCTGCAACACTGAGCCTCTAATTCCCACACGCGTTTGAAAGAATCATGAGGCCATGGCCAAAGAAAATGCTTTCCTCCGGGGATGAGCAGGCTTGGTTTTTTTCATCATGCTACTTCCAACAGTCACCTCTCTCTCTCTCTCTCTCTCTCACTCTCTCTCTTTTCCTCCTCACACACACACGCCTCTCACATGTTTGCTCTCCTTTCCTCTCTGTATTCTCTCTCTCTCTCTCTCTCCCTCTCTCTCTCTCTCTCACACACACACACAGACACACACAGACACTACTGTACACATTCACTTTGTCCATATGAGACTCTGTGTCCTCTATCTTTTATTGGAAAAGTTTTGACTTCTTTTTTTCTCATAAAATAAGAAGAGAAAGATATGGTGTATGTGGATGTAATCTAAGATCAGCTTCACACACTGGCCGCATTACGGAATGTAATAACCAAAAGCTGTGTGGAGCCCTCCTAGCGAGAAAGAGAGAGAGAGAGAGAGAGAGAGAGAATGTGTTGCCGTTCGCCATTCACTTTCCATTAGACGCTGCGAGAGGGGAATTTAAAGGTCAGATTTCAAATACTCTCGGATGACTGTAAGCCTCCGCTGATGCACCTTTGTCTGCCGTGCGCCACCGCTGATCCAGCAGCCCATTTGCATAGTGGGCCACCGGCGCAGAAACGCATCCGCCGTAGATTTACCAGACAGCTTTACAACTCAGGCACGTTGGGACGGCGCTCGATGCTGAATGTGTGAGCATGTTCCACGATTTGCTTTGCGTGAAGTCAAACACAACTACAGCAACAACAAGAAAATGCTGCTGTGATGCGTGGTGGCTTCTACACTGTTTCCTCATCTAATGTGAAAAGGCGTCCAACCGTGTGTAAAGAATCACAGACAAGCAGAATCACTTACATACACTGAGGCTTCTGCCTCACCCCCACCACCCCCCCCCCCCCCCACACACACACACACATACATACACACACACACACCTTCATTATGTGTCTATGTGTTGTGTGTTCATGGCCACTCAAAGACGGGTTCACTTAGAGACTTCCTAACAAAGGCACGCAGTTGAGGCATTGTTTGAGATCTCTAAAGCACCGACCTACACACACACTCTCTCCTGTTGTGAGGAACCATTGCAAAAGGATAGGGTGCATGCTTCAAGGAATGTTATATAGCTTACAGCAGGTTAGTTTTGAATGTTGCCGTTTGAATTACTTACCCTTCTTTACTCAGCAAGGCTGAGATAGTTGTTAATTTTTTTCCAATCCTTATACTAAACTAAACAGATTTGTGAGAGCACATGTATAGAGATTTATGCATTTATCATCGCTGTGTGGCAGTTATTTTCTATCCTATTTTTGTATTCTATTTTCTATTATTTTTTGCAATCAATGCCATGACCCATGGTCATTCCCACTCGGCCTAACATTGGTTTTATTGACAGGAGGGAATAAATAAAGATTAATTCAACCATCTGAATTAGTAGCAGATGCATTCCATCATAGAACAATCGGACAGCTAAAACAATGGCATCATTTTTGCCTAGTGAATAACAACCCTCCCCCCACCAGATCTATAAATTGCCATCATGACCGCAAACAATTGGGAATAAATATTTCAGGAAGTGTCGAATGGCATGGCAAAATCACCCCATAGTTGAGGTCATTTGTCTGTTATTTTCAGCAGGGAGAGTCTGAGTGGCGTCACATTAGTTTTTCTTGCCGGCTCCACTCAACTCATGCTGACAAAGTTTTATGAAGAGGGATGTCACCAACAGCTGGGCCAGACACACTACCTTGTCATTATTACTGTGGGGGCACACTGGAATAAAATAATAAATAAATAAAAACAACCAGACCAAGCTTATAATAAAAATAAAAATATTCTTAATTGCAGCCTTCGTTTGACAAGTTGACAATTCACCTCCTGCAGAGAGCAGGCCCCCATGTTTGTGTTTACAGTCTAATGTTATGCAGATTGCAGCTTCAAGATGTTTGAAAATTTCTTCACTGACTCAAAAATATCTCTTGGCCAACAGGCAAGTTCCATGCAGTACATCAGTCAATGGACATCAGCACGTTAGTGACAGATCTATTTCTCTTTATCTAGCTAATCCTTCATGGTTTTATATAGGTAATTGCAAGGTTAGCACACATTTTCTTAAGAAGAGACAGCATCACTTAGGAGACCTACTGATACAGAATGGAGTTTTCCATTAGTGTTTTAGTTCAAGACTCACTCAATGCCAACTGACACATTCTATTCTGGCAAACAGCATGAAATGAACTCAAATGATGGCTTGCTGAATATAGAAGTGTATGGCCATCTTTTAATGGACACATTTAGACTCTGAGCTTTTGTTCCTTTGCTCCCCCGATCCCTATTCATACACTGCCTGAAAAGGCTCAAAGATCTAAATGCCCCATCAACATGTCACATGGTTGCCTTTACAGTCAGAGATGGTGACAGAATTCACTCTGCAGCTTTCACATTATTCAGCCCAGTCTCACTGTGGGAATAGAGAAGGGCTGGCCTGATGTAATTTTCCATGTGAGTACCCGCTGAATGGAAATATGCAGTCCTTGTGTTGAGTTTATTACCAGATGGATGGATGTTGTAATGGGTGGCTGAAAAAAATAAAGCCTTCAACCAAGAACTTTCCCTCATACTGTGTGTGCATAGGAGTTTCCATGCTGTGCTGTGGAAGGTTAGCTTTTAGAACAGCCAGAATTGAAAAGAAGCCAAAATTAAAATGCTATCAAATGTTATCAGTAATATTGGCCAAACCCATCCATACGTGAGCAAAATATACATGCAACATCATCATGTGAATCCCTTGAGTGTTTGTTGTGTCAGCGCACATAAATGTGATATCTGTGGGAGTGTGTGGTAGGTTGTAATATTTACTCACCTTAACCTCTTTTCCATTCTTCTCTGAAGTCTAGAAAGTTCTTTGCTGCTTTAACAACTCTACAGCACTGCTGCACTGTTTTCCAGACCCTCTAAGAGTGAGTGAGGGGTCATCATCTCTCTCTTTTTCCATCTCTCCATCTCTCTCTCTCTCTCTCCCTCTCTCTCTCCCAGTCTCTCTCTCAGCACCACCAGGCTCAGCAGTAGTCTCCTGCCGGTCTGCAGTATTGCGAAGGGATTCTGGGACGCTGTCTGATAGACTGAGCTGATGCCCTGCTGTCTTCACAGCATTATTTGTCTTTTTGGGTTTCAATCTTCCCACCTCATCTGTCTGTCTTTCTTCTTTTCCCTCCTTTTTCTCTCTCCCTTTAAAAGTCTTAGCGCTCTACAGCTGATATAGTATACTTTACTTAAGTGTGTCTACTACATCATGGCCATCTCTCACAGTATTCAGAAATGCACTTTGCCAAAAAGCAGCCTGCAAGCATGGCCCTGCACTTCGGATTGAAAGAGGCTGCTTAAGTGCATCTCAGCAAGACTTCATAAGCATGAAAAATAGAGCTTGTCAAATGAGAATCATTTCTTTCTCAATGCTGGAAACCTTAATGACCCACAGTCTTTGTGTGTTTGCGGGCGTGCATGTGTGTGTGAGTGTGTGTGTGTGTGTGTGTGTGTAATTTTACATATCAGAACATTATTGAGGAGAGGAGGTCACCATCACTGGAAGTAATACATCACTAATATGTAACCAAATGCCACTTCAGAGTTTGTTTATGCATTAATATTTGATGCTGTCCTGTTGTTTTGTTTATAAGACTGGCATTGGATGGGCAGGGATATGACGCTGAAATAAAGAGCTTCATGGGGCTAAGTACCATGGAAGTGCTTTGTGGTGACTGATGGCAAAATATAGCTGGCTTTTCATCAGCGGCAAAGTTTGGCAGGAAATAGCACTGTCTGGTGGGAAAGTACCCCAGCGACTGCAATTAAATAGTTTGATTTCTTATTATAGGCCTATTTGTTACTGGTATCATAAATGCATTTATGGAACATAATTTGACATTTAAAATGTCAAATTTAGTTTCCTCCATATAGTTTAATGTCTGAGTCAAATCTCTGAGGGTTTTTTGTCCTTTCTTTTTCCCCCACCCCAAGCATCACTAATAAGTAAAGTTTTTCAAATGGATTGCTTTCATAACACTGTAAACAATTTGAAAATATGTTATCAGCAACAGTAAGCCTTAAACAGTCCCAACTGCTTTCTTTTAACAAGGAATTAATTTTGATTAATCCTCAATCTCTTCTCCAACGCATTGACAGTGTTAGTTCTAAGTCCGTGCTGAATCTGTCTAACAGTCCCGTCAGGCTTTCAAATGTTCCATCATTTGACTGTGTGCGTCCTTGTCTTTGCAACAGCAATGATTTCAACCCTTTAAAAGCTTATCCTTTAAAAACATAATTATCCATCTTGAAACTTAATGGCTATTTGGAGGGTGCTGACTAGCTTTGTTTTGGCCTGCAGGGCAGCACACTGGAGTAGACCAGTCCAAGCTGGACATCTTGGACTGTCTAGCTGTACTTACTGTACAGGGAATGAACATGGGGAACCCTTGTCCCATCTCCTGCTTTTTTTGTGGGCCAACACCACCAGCTCTTACGGCCAAAGCTGCACATGCTGCTTGACTGAACAGCTCCATCCATCCAGTCAATGTGCTGTAGACAGTAGCTGGGTTTCCATGCAACCTATTCACGTTTCATATTCACATAACATAATTTCGGCTCATGCCTATGTGTGTGCGTCTGCGTGCGTTTCCATCAACTGTGTTATGCAAGAAAAAAATGAATCAGGTGATGTGTTCCGACCAGCTGTGGAATTAACATCTATGGACACAAACAAGGTAAATGTGAATATTCACAAATTACATGTAAACTGTTTTCATCGACTTTCCATCACATATACCTTATTCACATCAAGACTTAATCCACCTCCCTTGAGTGAATCAAAGTATTGCATTAAAGGAACACGCCACCGCCTTTCCATACTGAACTATGTTCTTGCCTGATCTTAGACAAGTAGATGCATACCTCTCTCACCTCTGTGCGTGCACTCACTCTTCCTGGCTTGCTGCGCTATGTTGTTAGCACTTAGCATGGATCATTAAGATCAGGCAAGAACATAGTTAAGTGCGGAAAGACGGTGGCGTGTTCCTTTAAGGAACTGATGCGACTTTGCAGGTGTTTCCATCAAGGATTTCTTATTCACATAACTTACAGTAAACGCGCATTAACAGGGTGGATGGAAACTCAGCTATAGTAACAGGCTATGCTACATCAGAGGTGAGGGCACTGGCCTCATTCAATAATGTCAAACATTGTGTTGGTTTGTTGTTTTTGGTTTTATGTTGATTGTATGATGATAATTTGCAGATAAATAAATTATTTAGGGTCTGTAGTGCAGATTACCACATTACCACAATTATCTTATCATGCTATTATACATTATAAATGTATTTGGATAAATTATCATCTGGTGGGTAAGTTTCAATTGAAATCATTTTCTTTTGAAATGGAAAGTGGTGAATAGCTTTTTTTAGCCATAGCGTCTTACAATGAGAGAGGCCAGAGTGTCGAAAAGGGACATCAAACCACACCACACCACACCACAGCACAGCATATAGCACAATGCTGCACAGCCCAAAAAAAACACTGACAGGTTTTTGGAGCGTTGTTTGAACAGGCTGGTGAGGGATGGAATTAAATCATCTAAGGCAGGTTTTGATAAGCTGTCAGGCAGCCCATGGAGCCTCGGAGCAGGTGTCAGCCGTGACATGCTCTGGCCAGCCCCGCCACTTCTGTCTCAGGCATCAGTCAAGGGAAAAGAGAAGGAGAGGAGATAGAGAACACACACACACATTCACACACACACACACACACACACACACACACACACACACACACACACACTCTAGAGGAGGAAAAACATTTGAACCATGTCATGTCACTCTCGTGAAAGGTTAACTCTAACTTAAGGTCATTCTGTAGAGGTTGCAATGGGGGTCAAAGGTCATGTGTTGATGGGGTTTATATTAGGTCAGAATGCTTGCACACACTGTTTGAAGGGAGGGGAAAACAGTTTGTCCTTGAAAATATGGTCCCCTTATCTTATCGTAGCTGTACACTCCAGCACTCTTCAGAGATCAGGTCAAACACAGATCTGCATACATCAGGTATCAGATGAAGAAGAAATCCTTTAACCGCCTCCTGACATAGAACCTCCAACACACCATCCAATAGTCCATTTTTTTATTTGTTTGTTAGTTTGTCTTTCAAAGCCTCCACAAAAGAATTTCATTAAACTTGTTTTTGTTTTGCCATGTTTTGAGCACTCCCATCTTTCAGTTGACAAAGAAAGTGAGATTTTGAGATTGTGTATGCTATCAAAGCATATTGCATGACACCTTTGTCAGGATATTGAGTAATTATCCACACACGGACACACATGAATGCCATTTTTGTTTTTGTGGCTATGAGTAATAGAAGACTGAGCAACGTCCAGTGCATTTATATTACCTTTCCACAACATTTGTTTGTGTTTTCATGGGGGCAGAAGAGAAGCAGAAGCAGAGTTGAAGACTTCTTCCATTTGAGTGAAACATCTCTGTTCTACATGCATTCGGGCTAATCATCAGAGATGTTCAGAGATATTACCTACTGTACAGTACAACATGGGGAAATGTAGCGCAGGAGTCCAGTTTAGTCAAGTGTACAGTATTTAAGGCAAATAGCTTTACAATTTCAAACTTCTCCTAAAGATACATTTTGTATAAGATTTATTTTGTTTAGTAAAGTCACGGGGAAATCACACTGTTTGTGCAGAGTTTTATTACGTATTTCACAAACATTCAGAATGTGATGTGTGATTTTTGTTTGGTGAGACTGTGGACACGGCGGTCTTGAGGAGACGGTGTCTGTGGGAATGATCCTGTTGGGCAGGTAATTGTGTGTAGCGCCTGGGAGACGAACGATGTGATGAATGTGGGGATGCTGTCGCCGCCACAGCCACCTCCTCTATCGGCACTATTGTGGCGGAGAAGTGGGGGAAGGGGGCCGTGACTGACCCACTTAAGGCCCTTCTGGAAGGTGATGTATGGAAGATGCCGGTGAACCAAGAAGTTGGAAACCAGGAAGGAGTTTATGAGTCCGTGTGTGTGTCTGTTCATTTGTTTTCTGTTTTACTTTTGTTAGTACGTGTATGGCTTTTTTTTCTTGAATTTTTGTTTTGCATAGGATATGACATTGCTATTGTTTGTACTACTGTATTGATGCTATAACTAATGAAATTATTTGAGAGAGAGAGTGTAGTGTACTGTGTTTATTTCAGGCTGCAATCTCTGAAACTACAGGAACTTTAGGGACTGTCCCTAGGCCATTTAATCACCGCTAGTTCATTTAGAGTGGGCAATTAACATGCACAGCCCAGCAGTCTCTCTCTCCAGCTTTTCACTGTGTCTCTAAGACGCCACTTGAGGGAAAATGAATGGCTAAGCTAAACTTTTAAGGAATGCCAGGGGGCTCTTGAATTATAGCATGGCACCACTCTTAATGTCAGGTATTGCAACAGAGTCGAGAAAGAACCCAAAGAAGTTAAGGAACAGGTGCAGTCCATATGGTTTGTGCTATTTATATATTCACATGCTTAAAAACCCTGAGTATACAAAAATACCGTTTTTGACTTACTTTTGACCAGCTTTTTTAAATAATAAAATAAGGCACTATCCTGCAGAGTTTTCTTATATTAATCTAAGTACAGCTATTGCACTTAGTTGTTTTTTTTTCCTTTGATAATCTCCAGTGTATGTGGTGTCATGTGTGTGCCTAGACCTTAAGAACTATTGTGTTCTTCAAATGATGTTTCCTGTTATGTATGGTTCTCCAGAGAGAGGAGAGAAGAGGAGGAAAAACAACCCACCATATGTCACATATACTCCCATGGCTCAAGTGACCTACCTACCCAGTAGCACAATCCTACCCTTCTCCCCTCTCCATCCACTTGAGCAGTGCTAAGGTCTCCATTTAATAATGAAAAAAAAAGTGAAAAAGAAGCACAGCACCACTGTGGGTTTTCAATCTATTTATATGCCCTCGCCCTCCCCTGACTGATGAATCTATATTTCACTCCTGTTAAATCTTAAGCGCCCACAGGGTCCCTCGCAGGGGTCACCCACATAGCGTCCCTTTAAGTCCCCCTCCCTTGCTGTCCCTGTTCCTTGCACACACAAACACACACATACACACACATACACACACACACACACACACACACACACACACACACAGCCACCTCTGCCTGCTCCGTCCCTCTGTGGGTGTGAGTCCGGGGCGGTCGTCGGCTCGTGCCCAATGATGCATGGGGCCTCGACGGCCTTAAAATAATTGCGGGTTACGTGCTGGGATGTGACAAATTGCCTCCTCTGTCAGAGCCCCTATGCAATCCTACGCCTTCGTGGAAGGGGAACGCCAAGCCGCTGGTGTCGACCGTACGGGTGACTTGGGGTGACCTTGCTCATTGACCTTGGCTATTCCGAGTAATAGATGAGATCAAAGGTCAAGCTATGGAGGAGGGGAGCGCGTGGTCTGCCGATGGCCGTCCATCGATTTCCAGGCTGTCATATCCAGGGGCTTTGCATGAGTTTGTGCTGTAATTACATTTTAATGGCTTGGACCTGCCTGTGTCACCCTTAAGAGCTACAAGCATGTAGACACCTTAAGAGCTACAAGCATGTAGCTCTTACCAAAGTCTGTCAGTTTAAGCTGCACCCTGAGATGAATTGCTCTATTATAAAACTGAATACAAAACTAAAACTGCAGGGTTGCTGCTGCAAGTGCTGCAGCAAAGTAAAATGTTGAAAAGATACATCTCAAATAGGATACAATACTTTACACTTGTTGATATTACAGTAGATTATAGTATACAGTCCTTGGTGTGATATGCAACCCTGGAGATTAAATGTTGATTGAGAAGAACTGGCAAATACAAGTATTAGTATATGCACAAGTATGTACAAGTATGTGTTCTTTCACTTAAAGGCACTTGTGCTTCAGGCAAAAGTCATTCAGTATATTAACATTTTTCGCCTCCAAGTTTAACAACAGTGTAGACTGAAAAGAATTTCATAGACTCTTCAGCAGAAGTATTGATACTCAGGCAGATATTCAACAGCGTTGAATCAAGTACCCATAATCTGTATTTCTTATTTTGCAAATAAAGGACTCTTTAAAATTTGTCAGAAAAGCATGAAAGCATGCACAGGTGTTCTGAACAGTGGCGGAGTCAAACTTTTTTACATGGGGTGGCCAAAGGATATTGTAGTGGTGGCCATGCTGTGACTTTGATAAGATTTCATTACAGATTACTCAAAAACACAGGAATGTCATTACTTCACCACTGGAATCGGTATATCAATTCAAAGATCATTTTCTTGTGAACCGTTCATTGCTAGCAACTATGTAACACCTTCGGAAAGCTCAGGTTGTGCAGTTTCATGTGAAATGTTTATGCTATCTTTAAGTCAAAAGCGGCAGAACTAACAATCCTTTCGTAAGATTTTTACAAAATTACCACCTGGCTCTCGGGTGGCCACCACGTACTGTAGCTTCGTACATGCATGAATTAATGTCTGAATATCTCATGAACACTCAGGTATTAACATGAATTCATTGTTTGTCATTAATGACCTTATGCATAAATAACACATCATCTTAAGCATTAAGTACTGAGGCCACATCATGATTGATGATATGATATGAATCATGATTAATTACACATGATCATGATGATCAGGTGAGTGTAAATGAATTATCATGAATTCATGTTTACTAAATGTTGTGATGTTCCTAACTTTTTTCCATCTCCTCTCATGTGTTTAAGGACTTGTTTACCACTTTAGCTGAGGTGCCACAAATATCACAAACTCATAAAAAATAATGCTTAAAGGTCTCGTTCACCCGGAAACCTCTTAATATTGCATTTTTTAAAATCCGATAGGTCTCACTGAGTCGTACTAGCATGCGACACATGTAAAACTAATTCTACCCCCATTGCCTGCATTGA
>JASCQY010152214.1:0-11373 GCA_030264315.1 Sardinella tawilis | reverse complement strand
ACACACACACACACACACACACACACAGACACAGACACACACACACACACACACACACACACACACACACACTCACACACACACAGCTACAATTGCCTGTGTCCCTAGATTGCCCTCTGCTGTTGTGCGCTCAAACTCTGTAGTTAGTAAATGTTGATTAGACCACCTGCATGAATTAGTTTTATGACTCGACAATCACACACACACATTCACACATACACACACACACACATTCACACATACACATTCACACACACACAAACACACACACACACACACACACATTCACACACACACACACACATTCACACATACACATTCACACACACACAAACACACACACACACACACACACACACACACACACACACACACACACACACACATTCACACACACACACTCACACACACACAAACACACACACACACACACACACTCTGCAGCACTGGTGTATGTGCTCCTCTTGCCCTTTGCCCATCTTGACGAGCACACACATTCCACAGGACATTCCCTCTTCCACGGAAGTCTCCTCCGATTCCAGCATTCCACAGGCCGTTGCCTCATTCCCTGGTCCACGGAGGCCTCCTCCCATTACTGTTGGAATGTCTCCTCAGATTCCGTTTGGAATGCTCCTCCCATTCCCACTGGAATGCTCCTCCAATTCCGAGTGGAATGCTCCTCTTCGGCAGCTGTGGCTCCACACCTGTTCCATCCTTCGTCCAGGAGGGCTGCCGCTGGTCGTGTGGCCCTTGTAGCTAACGCAGCAAACACTAACTGAGGGAATATTTCTCCAGTATGGTCTGCTAGTGGCCTTTTTAGCTAACGCAGCTATCGCTAGCTGGAAGGATATTTCTCCAGTATGGTCTGCTAGTGGCCTTTTTAGCTAACACAGCTAACGCTAGCTGGAAGGATGTTTCTCCAGTATGGTCTGCTAGTGGCCTTTTCAGCTAACGCAGCTATCGCTAGCTGGAAGGATGTTTCTCCAGTATGGTCTGCTGTGGTAGCCTTGTAGCTAATGCACCAACTGAAGGAATATTTCTCCAGTATGGTCTGCTGTGATGGCCCTGAGCTAACGCAATTATCGTTAACTGAAAGGGGCTAAATGAAAGACTCACTTTAATGTTACTTTGCCCTGTTATTTGGTTGGCATTTAGGTAGCAGCTTAAGTCTCTGTTGAACCAAACTTTCTTGTTCATTTGTCTAATGACAGCACTTGTTGACCTCAAATAACATGCTCCGGAATTAAATCCCCTTAACTGGCATAATTCCACATCTTGACAGGCTGATTTGTGCCAGGTAAGTGTCAAGGGTACAGGGGTTAGAGGGTAATAGGGGACGGGGGCATTAGGATCAGCCAGTGTGGCTGGCAGGGTTTACATGTTACAGTAGCTGGGTTTCCAGGTCACTGCCGCTGCTAAAAGCTGTTAATCAGTTCTCTTTGGGCAGCAGCTGTCCATGGCCTCCTCAGCCAGTATGATCCACACACACATAGCTGTCCACAGCCTCCTCAGCCAGCGTGATCGACACACACACACACACCCCTGTCTGATGTTCAAACTAGGGTGTAATGGCGCCCTCTGCTGTTCAGTTCTTACAAGTAACTCCCAAGTGTTTCGCTGTAAAACTGGTGAACTAGCTATGTCATATATATAGTACCTTATTGTATGCCACTGCTAGCACATGCTAATGCTAATTGGTGTTGTATGGCAATGCAGTCAGCAGTGCTACACTGTAAAGGGTTTTCTTCAATTCTGTGTTGATTTCCTACCCTCCACCCAGAGCTGCACATCCTGGATGTGGCCAATGGGAGCAGCTCTTGTTGTGCTCAGCCCTCATAGGACTGCTGGATGTGGCCAATGAGAGCAGCTCTTGTTGTACCCAGCCCTCATGGGACTGTGGATGTGGCCAATGGGAGCAGCTCTTGTAGTACCCAGCCTTCATGGGACTGTGGATGTGTCAGGGACACAGTGTGTGTATATCATAATTACTGTAATGCCAATTGTGGTGGTAATATGGTCAGGAAACTATGAGAGTGGCCTGGACCCTTCGGTGGGGATACCAAAATGAACTGTGTAAAAAAGATCCCAGAAATAGGGGAAAAGTGTTTCATAGTGTTGCTTTATATCACTGCAAAGGCTGTAAGTTATTCACCCAAAGTTAATTTCACACCAGATTTCTCCTTAAGTTTGAGATGTTCCCCATCTACTGTATGTGTCAAAGTTCATTTCACAGCAGATTTCTCCTTTAAAGGTCACAGTGCAGGCTAATCATATGGCTGGATCTTCGTGAAGCTCTTTATGGCGTGACTCTCTCGAACGTGCACTTGCAGTCTGTGTCACACATATACTGCCAGATAAATCCACTGCGATACCAAACCTCTGATATGCAACACTGTTCATTCAGAAACGTCACAAAGAAAGAGATGCTGGTGTTAAATGACATTTATTTATTTATTTGAAAAGCTGTTGAATAAAAATGAATAGGTTCTCTTCACTGAACGTAAATTACTGAAGTTGGTGGTCATTTAGGATAAACTCTGGGACATGTTATTGTTAACTTTTTTTGTTAGGAGCACAGAAAAGAGAAACCGACAAATAAAAATCAATTATAATAAACAAAAATTAAAACAAAACCTTGAAAAGAACCTTGACATTTTCAACTTAAAACAAATATCTTTCCTGAGAGTTTTATCTGGAGTGTATACAAGCAATAAATTAAAAGTCCTTTAGTTTTTCCAGAAAATAAAACAAATAAAAGAGAGAGAGAATCTCCATCCTGTACACTGAAGAATTACATACACCTCACACACCTCCACGTGTGACACTGCATCTGATTTACGTTTACGCTCACGTTTATGCTTTAAATGATATGTGTTTGCTTGTTTGTTGGTGTTGCTTGTGTTCTGATCTCAGCATTAAAACATTTCCATTTCAATTGTCAGTCCACAGTAAATATTGTATGTCTGCCAAGATAAAGGCAACTTCAGGCCTACTAGCGTCAACACAGTCACAGGTTTTTAAGACATAAATGCACATTCCGGCACTTAGCTGATTGAAAAGGAACAAAGTGGTAGAACAGGTCACACAAAATGATAAACATAAACAGTAATGAACTGTAGATTGTGTTTAAAATCTCTAAAGTGTTGTCTGTATAACTGGTGTTCATTCCACCTGATTAACCTGCCACGTTTGAAAGTGTGGCTAAAATAGCCATGGAATATACTGTACATCTTCATACAATATACTTAACTCAAACTTTGTCCCAATCAATAACACTAAATGTGAGAGAAGAGAGAATTTTGAATTATTGTATCTGGTAGTTAGGGCACACTGAGCTGTACTTAAGACTTTAAGCTCTTTGGGATGTTTTTGTATAATTGTGATTAGATTTAGGCTATAGTATTATTTTTATGTTTTTACGGTATCAAGATGAGTCTATCCCTTGTGTTAACAGTTAGACAATCGTGTTAGTATTTCATTTATGTTATTGAGTTTTATCATCATTTGATGAAGGCAATCATCTTTAGTCTGTGGGCAGCAATGCGAGAGTCCAAGTTGATGTTGAGTGTATGTATGTTGATGATGTTGTGGTTTTACTGTTCAGAATAAATGAGGTTGTATTGTATGTGTGTGGGTGCAGTGGAGTGTGTGTGCAATGAGGGATGTCAGCATTGTTTGTATTTAGTCTGCATTGTAGGGATTTGCACTGCCTCTGCACACAATAGGGAGCCTGAGGGTTAGGGTTAGGGTACCGCTAGGGTACGTCTAGGCGACTTTCGATGTGATTGGACTGACCAAACCTTGGAGAACAGCTACTGGGGCCCTATGGTTCCTTTCATAGCAAAACCATTTGCTACCGCCAGGAAACATCTAGATTTCAAGGCTAGATAAGTCCTGTTGACGACATAACGCCTCTGCTCATTCCCTGTCCTAGTAGGAATACTGAAACATATAATGAAACATATATAATATGTCTAATTTACACCGCTGATCTTTTCTATGCGAGTAGGACCAGTTAGTCATGGCAAGGCTAGTTGGTCATGGCTAAACCATCACAGGCTTATGTGGGCTTTTGGTTTGTAAGTTGCTGCTGTGATGTGAAGTGTGTACAGAAATAGAGTAGGCTCCTGTTTCTGTGCTCTGTCTGTCTGTATTTGAGGACTTGCAAAGCCATGGGCGAGCTCACCGTCCGCTGCTGCAGTGCCACCTAGTGGTTTAGGTGAGTAGTTCATGAAGCCCCCAACTGGACTGTGTGTGACATGTGTGGGCAGTGGCTTAGCTGAGGCCCTGTCCCCAAATAGGGCCACTCACTGAGGGTCTCTGGTGCACGGGAAAAACAGGCACTTGTGTGTGTCTCCATCATGTGTGTGTGTCTCCATCGTGTGTGTCTGACTCAATTGTGTGTATGTCTGGGTGTGTGTGTGTGTGTCTCCATCGTCATCGTCATCCTGCACAGAACAGTCTAGGGACTGAACCCACCACCTAAGGACAACCTCCAATCAGGAGGTGAAAGCCCTAAACAGTCGACTGAAAAACCCAGTCTCTGTAAACTAACTACAAGACTCTTGAGATGTTAGCTGGCATCTGTTAAACGTTCACAACTCGTTTCACAGGACCGAACAAGACTTGCTGTTAAGAAATGTTGCTAATGTAATTCAACAGAGAGAGGATATATTGACTGACGGTGCTGGTTGATGCTGGTTATGTGGCTAAGTACCAAAACAGAACAGACCTATCGTGTGTCCATCGATACCCTGCATTGGCATTGACGGACACTGTGGACCAAAGGCTGTTCCTAATAAGGACACATAGATAGTGTCCTACTAAACAAGGATACATCTATGAGGATTGAAACTGGTATTAAGTGACTATCGATAGCCTTCATCAGCACTGACAGCCACTGTGGGCCAAAGGCTCTGCCCAATAAGGACACATAGATGGTGGTGTCCAGATGTGTCCTACTGCACAGGATACATCTATGCTGGCTTTAAAACTGGGCAAAACAAAGGTATCAGAATCAGGATTTCACACAAGGATGTAACTCTGGCACGGCTCCAAGCCTTTGCTGCCACAAAACAGCAACTCCAAAAGCGGGATTTCTGCTTGTCTCCGACAGAATGTGTGTTTTTGTACAGATGTCCTACATGTAGGACCACTATGGAGAATGTAAATGACATTCTGTGTGTGAGTGTGTGTGTATAGAGTCGAGGGTTGTGAGTACAACTGACACAAGTATTGTGTAAATTTCCTTGCTCTGAGATTCTCAGCGCAGATGTGAAATGTGCAGCATGTGGCAAAGGAGACTCATGGCTCCTAATGGGAGAGAGACTGGGAAGCTCTCTGTACTCCTGTCAGTGGGGTCGTATCAGGGTCAGGCTCCTGTCATTGGGGTCATGTCAGGGTCATGTCAGGGTCAGGCTCCTGTCATTGGGGTCATGTCAGGGTCAGGCTCCTGTCAGAGGGGTCATTGGGGTCATGTCAGGGTCAAGTTCCTGTTAGAGGGGTCACTGGGGTCATGTCAGGGACAGGTTTACCTCAAACCTCAGACAAAGGGCACAATATACCGTCGCACAAAACACAAATAACAACAACAACAAAACCAAAACAAAGTGAAGCAGAAAAACAATAAAACTGAGACATTGACGACAGAGTTTCGGGACAGAAAATAATCAGAAATAAACAAAATATTATTAAAGATAAAATTATTTTCCTTTATATTGTTTTCTTTTTCCATTTCCATTTAAATATAACAATCCTCTTTCATAGGGCTTTCTCTGCAGTGCTCTGCAGAGAGTCACACGGACACAGTCTTTGACTAGTTTTGCCCTCTTCAAAGATGGCTGCCCGTTAAAAAGTCGGGCAATCAGAATTGGCGCACACACACCCCCACATGCACCCTGGGAATGCTCCTTTTGCTCCTCCCACACAGCGAGCCATCCTTGTTCCTCACTGGCCGCGAAAGTCACAGACCACGCCCCCAGCCCCTTGCCCCATGAAGTGGGGTCTTAAGCCCCGCCCCATTGCTAGGTCTCCATGGCAACGATCAGGGCTGTTCCAGCCATCTCCATGACAACGCTCAGGGCTGGTCAAACGGTCTCCATGGCAACGCTCAGGGCTGGTCCAACCAGCTGTTATCATCGTCCAGCAGGGTGTCGTCCAGGAGGGGCTGTGGCGAGTTGAGGGGCAGATCTCGGAGGAGGCTGGGCAGTGAGGAAGAGGAGGAGGAGGAGGAAGAGAAGGGAGTGCGGAGGCCAATCTTCTTCTTCAGCAGGTGGAACTGGTCGCGGATGAAGTTGTAGAAGTCGTACTCGTAGCGCATCCGTCGGTACAGCGCCTGCAGTGCTGCCGGAGTGGGCGTGTGCTTCCGCACGGTGCCTGTCAGGTTGCCCATCTTCCAGAAGGCTGCAGCAGCACCCAGAGGAGAGAAGAGGCATTAGACCTGGTACAAGTTTAGCACAGGTTTTGTATAGAGTAGTGCCTTGTACAGGTTTGGTAAAAGTCTTGAGTAGTGGAGTAACTGATCACAGATTTTGAGTACATGTTCAGTACCGTTTTAGTGCAATTTCATTGTAGTGTAGTACCTGGTACAGGTTTAGTAAGTTAAATTTACCTATGCTCTTGTAGATGATAAGAACAGTTCTAGTACAGGTCTAGTACAGGTTTAGTACAGGTTTAGCACAGGTTTAACTGGGCTCTTGTAGATGCAAAGTACCAGTCTGGTACCAGTTTAGTACAGGTCTAGTACAGATTTACTTGGGCTGTTTTAGATGCTAAGTACAGGTCTAGTACAAGTCTAGTACAGATCTAGTACAGGTTTAGTACCTGGGCTCTTGTAGATGCTAAGTACAGGTCTAGTACACCTTTAGTGCAGGCCTAGTATAAGTCTGGTACAGGTTTACCTGGGCTCTTGTAGATGCAAAGTACAGGTCTAGTACAGGTTTAGTACCTGGTAGGGCTGGGTTTAAACGATTCCCGTTCGAAAAATGCGACATCGATTCATATTTCGTGAATCGATTCTTCCGAGTCTACCTATGTCGGCTTATTATAACCTAGTCCTGTCCCCTATTTTTGCAACCACAGCACGCAGGTGAACTCGTCAGAGACCGAGAGCAGCATTAGGGCTATCTATAACGCGCATGCCAGTGTTTTAATAGGCTATTTTAAAAGTTTGGTTTCTGCAAATCAGTGTAGACTTTAGTGCATTTATCAACCAATGTTTAACTCATGGCAGCGTTTACTTCATTTAACGAGGCAGACCACAAAACAGCAAAGGTCAATTCAAGTTTTTAGTCAGTAGTTCTCCGTTGAAATGAAATGCAATCTATGCGTTCTCTTGTGCAGTGAGATAAGCTGACACACTCGGAAAATGCAATAAATGCTGTTGATCAATAAAAAGCGTTTCTCTTGGATTTAGCTCGCTTGAATGTAGGAGATGACAACGACATGTTACCAGCCCTTCGTGTAAATTTCTTGACATTGCGATCGTCATAATAGAAGGCTGATTGCACATTAACATCTTTCACTTGACGTTGCCAATGCAAGATGCTTTTTAAGTTCAAGGAGTTTCAGTGCTATTAGGCTAAATGACCCATATTTCCAGTTTGCAGAAGTTTGCATTAGTTTGCTGCTCTCTCTTATTTGTCCCCAACTTCTGTATGTGCAGCTTTTCTCACTCACTGCAAACAGGAGGCTATCGGCTGCACCACTCAGTATTTATCACTCTTAAAGGGGCCATGTACTTTAAAAACAGGTAGGCTATGCTATAATACTATATTAATACTAGTTTGTAGTTTGTTATTGCCATGTCTGAAAAATGAGAAACACTGATGTAAACATACTGGCTATGAAATAGTGATCCACTTGATCATTTCATAACTTGTTTTGGAAACTAAAATGGCTCTGGAATCGATATCGGATTGAATCGTGACCTTGTGGATCGGAATTGAATCGATTCAGAAAATCTGGATCGATACCCAGCCTTAGTACCTCGGTTCTTGTAAATGCAAAGTACAGGTGTAGTACAGCTCTATTACAGGTTTAGTACCTGGGCTCTTGTAGCTGCTAAGTACAGGTCTAGTGCAGGTTTAATACAGCCTTAGTACCTGGGCTCTTGTAGCTGCTAGGTGCATGTCTACTGTAGTACAGGTTTAGTAAAGGTCAGGTACAGATTTAGTAGAGGTTTAGTACCTGGGCTCTTATAGCTGCTAAGTACAGCTCTAGTAGAGTACATGTTTAGCTCAGGGGCGGTTTTCACAAAGAATTTTATCTTGACTTTATGAGTACTCCTAAATCGCAGTAAAAGCTGTTATGTAGGAGTTGTCTCTTGAAAGTTATTCACAAAGCAGTTGAGAGCTACTTTTAGCTCGGAAAAATGTCAACTGATTGGTTGGTTGTGACAGACTAGTGGAAGTGGGCGTGTGCTATCGTCCTACCCAGCTGCGGAGTGCCGGGAGAACTCAAATGAAACGGTAACGGGATACACCATGAATTGACAAAGTTTCCATGCACCATTTTTAAAATGCAATTATGATTACACGTTTGCATAGGTAAGAATTACATTTTATTATGAATAAAATGCACATACTTCGACAAAGTTTTTGGTGGTGTTGCTGCACTCCTTCCAAGCTGCATACTTTCCCCTAATGATAGATAGCGCTAATATGCGATTTTGCATGTGCATTTCAAAAGATTATGAATGTTGTGTGTACAAACTGCTGTCTTCCGATGTGTTATGAGTTGGTCTTAGTGAGTTAGGAGTCCTCCGTGTTACTTCTAAGCTGTCCTAGACTTAGGTTCTACTTTTTGGCCTAAAATGTTTTAAGAATAATATAACTCCTATTTTAAGAAATTAGGAGTCCTAAAGTTGCAACTGACACGGCCATAATTTTTAGGAGTTTCTCCTAAATTTGCCGGTTAGAAGCTACTTTTAGCCTTAAGATTCTTTGAGAATACGGGCCCAGGTTTAGTACTTGGGCTGTTGTAGATGCCAAGTACAGGTCAAGTACAGGTTTAGTACCTGGGCTCTTGTAGATGCTGAGCACGTCACTGAAGTAGTGCGGTAGCAGCCGCTCCAGCAAAAGCAGCACATCCTCCAGCTCCTCCAGAATGCCCACTAGGAGGAAGTTCTCCAGAACATTCTGTTTGGCCCTCTCCAGTGCCCATACCCCAGGCTCCCTAACACACACACACACACACAACACGCACACACACACACACACACAGCACACAGAAGGAAATATGTTTTATTATTAGCATTATTTATGTGTGTCTGTATATGTGTGTGCGAACTGGTGTAATTATTGAATGCGTGTGTGTTTGTGTGTGTGTGTGTGTGTGTGTGTGTGTGTGTGTGAATTGATGTTATTATTGAATGTGTGTGTGTGTGTGTGTATGAATTGATGTTACTCTGTGTGTGTGTGTGTGTGTGTGTGTGTGTGTGTGTGTGTGTTTGTGTGTGGGTGTGTATGTGTGTGTGAGCGCGCGTGTGTGTGAGTACCTGCACTGGGGGTGCTGGCCACAGAAATACGGCACAATGTAGAAGAGGCGAGGGTTAGAGCATTCTGGGTAATTCTCCAGGATACACACATTTATGTCCTACACACACACACACAAACACACACACACACAAACAACGCACAGGGAGAGAGGAATAGAGAGAAGGAAAGAAAGACAGAGAGAGAGAGAGAAAGAAAGACAGAAGGTGGTCAAACATGATGCACTTTATTTCAAAAACACAAGGGGGCGCCAATGTAATCCACAAAGGATATCCCCAAAACCACAAACAAGCACAGACACACACACACATAGACACATTCATATGCTCTGAAATGAGTGCAGATGCTCTCAAACAAGACCACATCCTGTAACTGCCTGATTTCAATCTGAAAGCAGCCTCATGATTGACGAGACAATGATGAATGTGAATGTGAGGCAGTCACAGAGGAATATCTAAACCGCCCACACACACACACACACACACACACACATTGACAAATATTCATTTTGATTCACAATCAAACCACCAAGGTGTACATTCACAACTCCTCTTTCCCACACACGCACACGCACGTACACATGCACACACACACAAACGCACACACACACACACACGCACACACACACAGCTCATTCCAAAGACGTTAAAAAGATTAGCAGCCTGTTCGGCTTGTATGGGCCAGCAGACCTCCTTCTCTGCTCTACTGTGGTTGAAAAAAACTGGAGTGGTTCTCCCACCTTACACACACACACGCATACACACACACACAGACCTCGCGTGTGCAGGACAATATACCAGCATACAGTACAGTACACACACACACACAAACCCACACACACACACACACATACGGCGACACAAGAGGAGAGAGAGGGAGAGAGAGAGAGAGAGAGAGAAGGAAAGAAAGAAGAGAGGGAGAGAAAATATGAGAGAGAGAGAGAGAGAGAGAGAGAGAGAATGTCAGAGTGGAATGACTAAACTGTTGGCATATTAACCAATTTATTACTATGGGTTCAGAAAACACTGCAGTCAATTATTGAACAAACATTAATAAAAGCAAGCGCGCGCACACACACACACACACACACACAGAGGAGGTGGGGGGAGAGAGAGTTACATGGCCAAAAGATTTAGATCCCCAGAACACATACACACACACACACACTCTCACAAACACACACACACACACACTCTCACAAACACACACACACACACAGAGAGGGAGCGAGAGGGGAGGCAGGGGAGAGAGAGAGAGAAATCCCATCTCATTTGTTTCGTATTACATTGCAAAAATATCTCTTAAAGCCCGAAAACAACACCACCACCACACACTTGTGCACATACGCTCGCACGCACCCCCCCCCCCCCCCCCACACACACACACATACACACACACACACTCTTTGCAATGATGTGGGGCCCAGACAGGCTTTTTAAAACCCATTAAACCAGAAGATGATGTCACAGCCCCAAGAAAAACACACACACACACAATCTTTTTCCAACACGCATCGCTTACATTAAGCTATGACACAACATGCATCATGGTGTGTGTGTGTGTGTGTGTGACCATACATCATAGTGTTAAGCTAACTAGTGTTAAGCCAACATTTCCTAAATACTGTAAGTGTACATGTATGTGTGTGTGTATGTGAGTGTGTTTTTGTGTGTGTACATATGTAAGTATACAGTGTGGGTGTGTGTGTCTCTGTATGGTGTGTGTCAGGCTGCATGAGGTGCATTACAATCAGCATGTAGAGGCAGCTTCAGAAACACACACTGTCACAAACCCCCCCCCCCCCCCCACCACCACACACACACACACCACTAATGGCTCTGTTGGCATAAGCTCTGTATGGAGAACAAAAAATCCCAAA
>JASCQY010152129.1:0-11376 GCA_030264315.1 Sardinella tawilis | reverse complement strand
GTTGAAAGGAGGCGCGGATCGGCCCATATGGATCGGCTAAGCTTTTCCGATGCCCGATCCAGGACTTTTGTCCATATGGGGACCGATATCCGATCCAAATATCGGATCGGTGCATCCCTACCTTTTTTAGATATTTAAGTATTATGCCCAAATATTATTCAAGAAAGCGCATATCATTTTCTTCTCAGTGTGTTCAGTACTTAGATTGACATTATTAGCGTAGCTTAGCATAATCACTGGAAGCATTAACATGAAGCTACAAGTGTCCACTTCAGGGAATTAAGTATCAGTTTTGCACTTTGGTGAATTTTAAGTGAATTTTTAAATCTTAAAAGTACAATATTGAGCTTTTTGCATGTTTGGACCTCCTTACCAACATTTATTTGAATGATAATATGACATCTTTTTACTTTGGAGGACTTTCCTATTGCTGTCACATCATGTTATCTGGATAATTGAATCTTGAATGGAATAGTTTCTACTACTTACAAAAACACATTTTGTGACTATAATTGGTTTTATTTTAAAATTTCAGTTAAATGTACATTAACTAGTACTATTGCCTCCTCACAATGGTACACTGCCAAACTTCATCAGGAATATAGTGTACCGTACCGGTAATTAAGTGGACTTGTTCCGGGTGTAGCATGCAACTGCCACAAGCCAATTGAGGCAGGTCAATGCACCAGTCTCAACAACAAATGGCCGTAAAGCAAAACAACACAGTTCAACTTATTCAATCATCTACTCATAACCAGGAATATTGCTTAGTGGATTACAAACTGCCCCAGCAACATCAACGAAAAACACTGCAGTCTCGTACAGCAGATCAACACCAACAACAAAGTCATCAAAGTCAAAATGGCTCACAAACAGCCCCAGCAGGTAAGCACTCATAGGTTATATATTTTGGACTATTGGCCAATAACAAAAGTACTTCTGACTGAAATAGGAATAGCACTACGGTATCATAACAAATATCTGAGAAATGAGCGCATTTTCTGGCAGCATTTCGGTGCCCTGACCAATCTGTTACATGGATTCTGGCGAATGCAATATCTCCACATAGACACAATATGACACAAAAGTGAAATGGATGAGTAAGTAGCGTTATTTTGTCTGATTTTGTTTGATCTGAACACTCCATTGGTATTTGAACTAAAATAAGGCATAAATGCTGTAGACACTTACGTCACCCTCACAGTGTAGTGACTTCATATTCCAGCATTACCAGGTTTAGCTTCTGGATAAGGCACATGATTGCGGTGCAAGGAGACCTGAATGGACATCTTACGTCCACCATTACCAGTATTTCAGTAATATATGTATATGCTATAGACCAGCATAGACCGGCCTAGCTAAGATTTATTTATTGGCTTCCTACAGAAAAATAAAGCTAGTTGAGCCTGACCCTGCGGAGATGTACAACTCTCCTAACCTGGGAACTGGGCTATCAGGAAACACAGGAGCAGAATACATATTTCTTTCAAACTGCTCGACCGATGATGAACCTGCTATTTCAGCCCCTGAAATCCACAGTGAAAAGGCCTTTCCAGTTCAATAGTTATGTATGTGAATGCACTTCCAACTTTTGACCAGTTGGTGGTAGTAGAGCTCTCAAGTTGCTCTTATGCTTGGCACCCAATGACAAATGGCAGAAATCAACAAAGTCACTGCCAGAGTGCTTACAACCAAACTAGTGCCTCAAATAAAATATATTTTATATTTATTAGGGATGCAACGATCCAGCTTTTTTGATTCCGATATCTGGGTTTCGGATATCGGTCGATACCCGATAGCGATCCGATATTAGGCTACCATTGAGTTAATAAACACCTTCATACCTAGGATAGTAATTATCCTATAAAAAAACCCACAGACTTAAATTTGATGAATTGTTATTTAGGCTACATCAATAATAAAAATACACAAATAGGCCTATGCACCAGCCATGTTATTGAATGTATTTGCTGTTTGTAGGACTAGGTCTAATTAGGTGTCTGTCACTTTAAAATTCCTCTAGACGCAGGCGACGTGACTTCACTGAAACAATTTATCTATTTACTTATTTTTAATTACAGAGCATTATGGTCTGTGAACTACAGTTTGTCTATGAAGTTATTCAAAATTGCTAGTTGGGAGTGTCTTTTTACACGTCACAAGTATGTTAGTGAGTATGTTATGTAAGTATGCTCATCTTCCTGTTTCACAACATATCACACCCAAATAGCCTACAGTATGCAACTAGAGGGAAAGTACACATCTGTAGACCTCGGCAGAAACAGAGTTGTTTGCGCTGTCCGAAGTGAAGTGGAAATATTACAGAGTGAGTGAGTACTTATGTATTGCCAGATTGTTGTTAAACATTTTTTTTAGCTTCAATTTATGAGTACATGGGTAACATTCTTGGATGCCGCGATAAGTCAGAGAGCAGGAACTTTAAAAAAAATTATAATTTCAAAGTCCCGGAAGTGTTCCAAGTAGTTCCGCTGTTATCTTAACAACATGGCGATTCCACATCAAGAAACGGTAGTCATCGCAATCATTAATGTCACTCAACAATTCAACATAGCATTTTATATCTGTTAGGAACAATTCACATTTACGTACTGTAGTTTCCTAGTGAAACTCCACAGTAATTTCATCAAATGCATTGTTTGCTTAATGTTCAGTTTTAGTTTTTGCCTATCACGTGTACTGTAGCATACTCCAGTGTTCCGTGTTTGTGTTTTCAAATACACATTTTGAGAGTGAAAAACTAAAGTGATACTGAGTCAGAAGGAAATGAGAAGGCTAACGTTAAGTAATCATCTGTGTGGTGCAAAAGGAAAACAGTCAGCAGATTTACATGCACGGCTTAGTCAGGGTTCGGTTGTAGTGGTTGTTCAGTTGTGACAGAGGAATCTATCCATTTTTTTTCATTTCAGGTTAAACATGCACTTAAGTGTCTTGATATGCCTCAATGCTTTGCATCAAAAGCAATTTGAGATTAATGCATACAGTAATAGAATGTTGGATTTGTAAAAAAATGTTTTGGCTACTCACATTGCTTTCTGCCTGTATTCATACCTTAATTTACACAGCCTGTATAGGGCCTATTAGTAACCTGACGGTTAATAACCTTAACCAAATCCTAAACAAGAAGATACTTCAGGATCAGGAGGCAAATGCCCTAGCCAGTCAACAGAAAAGCCCAGGCTCCCAGTCAACCGACTAAGGGTGTTCTTGAAGTGTCGGGAGGGAAGCTTTTACTAACATTCTACACATGCAGCTAAGTTAGCTGGTATCCGTTACACATGCATTTCAAAAGTACAAGTAAAATATGAGTACAAAACAATGTTGCTGCTTTCAAAATATTGCTGCATGTGCTAATTGTGATGTTTCTAACACAGGCCCCTGCAGAGAGTTACAGACCAGAAGACATCTACTATGACAACAGTTTCCATCAAGAAAATCTCAGTGTATGACTTTCACATTCATCAATGAAAACTTAGATTTTATAGTGTTTTTAAAGGAGAAGTTCGGTGTGAATCAATCCATAGCGCTGTTGTTAGAGGTCACTGAATGCTGTCTGTAGCAAAAAGAACAAAAAAAATTGATGCCACATAGCCCGAGTTATAAACCGTTACTATTGTTAACTGAATGGGGCATAGCGAAATGAAACTGAAAGTCAGACACTATGCCCCATTTACTTAGTGTTAGTTGCCTGGTTCATTATTCAGCTTATGTTGTATCCTTTAAACAACTTTCAGTGACCTTGAACAACAGGGCTATGGATTGATTCACACCGAACGTCTCCTTTAAGAAAGTGCTGCTGTTTAAATGCGGAAGAACCGAGGAGGCTGGGAAGAACAAGTTTGAGTTATTCAACCACGAGGCATATTGATGTCTTTTGCCTGCAGGTCCCACAGCAATGTGAGGATAACCCATATGGCTTCAACTCCATTACGGTCATCGAGGATGCATCTTTCCCCATTAGGAGGTGTCATCCATTTCACATTCCTACTTCGTAAGTCAATCCATTTTATCATTAAGTAATTTAAGATTTTAACAGCAAAGAATAATATGCAACAATACTGTAGATGTGGAACATTATGGTGGGTGCTAGTTCTGTAACCTGACCATGAGATATTGGTCTTTGAATATTAGGCTACATTTAATTTGCCTTCTCTCTGCTTCTGAGAAACAATCAATTATATTGGCTGCTGTAAATCCCTGTCAATAATAGTGACAAGTTAAGTTTAATTTCTTTCCACTTTTACTGGACAGACCCCCTAGACTCTTCATAGAACTTCAAAATGAAGGTATGAGACGGAAACTGAACATGCATCACATTTAATCCTAGAAATTAATTCATAAAAAAGCTTTATGAAAATGTATTCAAATTTCTGCTTACTACTCTACAGTCACTGTGAGTCAGAGTGAGACTGACCATGAGGATGTGGACACGATGGGAGCAATGTCTCGGCTCTTCAGCCCTGCTGTTGCTCCTAATATGAGGGCCAGATTTGGAGGTCTAGCTCCCGTCCCCCGAATCTCCAGTTCAATCAATGGTAAGAGGACCAATTAATTAACATTCTTGCTTTAGTTATTCTTTCACCGTATGTAACGGATGTCAGCTAGCTTAGCTGCGCTGAGTAGAACGCAGGTGAACCTCCCTCCCAAAAACCCAACAGACATTTTAGCTGAAGCATATTACTGTCAGTGAAATAGCATGAACCAGACCAGACTCTTTTACATCGTATCACTTTGTACAAAGACTATGGATTCCTTCACTAGGCGTTTCTTCACTTCCCAGTGATAGGCTACTTGGTTTGAAATGTAGACCATATGGATCTGCCTTCAATTTCTGTTCTTTAGATCGATGACACCACGGTCAAACTTCATTGCCTAGCGGGTATATTATATTGTTATCATGCTATTCAAATGACTATTCATAACTAAAAAAAACCCTCTAACCTCTCCTAGGTGTGGAACCATTGGGAGTATCCATGGAAACCTGCCAGGTCTTGGAGAGTCTCCAACCAATGGGGTCAGACGAGGAAGAAGGAAAAAGAGGAAAGCGTAAGAGAAGACGCAAAGAGAGTAAAAAGCGATGCAAAAGAGGGCAACGCCGCATTAGCCACTAGGACTGTTTGAACCCATGATATTATTTTCAATAAACCCTCTTGAGAAATAATGTCTAATTGCTGCATTGTTATTGCTGACCACAAACAGTATGTTGACAGTTAAAAAGGATGTGTACTGGGGAAATTAAATAATGTGTGTGTATGAGGTGGGTGGTTGGGGTGTCTGTCAATCCACTGACTTGTCTGACAGTGTGGACGATGCACACAATGGACAATCCCACCCGCCCCTCCATTGCCTGCCCCAAGCAACCAGGTACGCCCATGGAAAAAAAAATACATAATGCAAATGAGACTGCACTATCACATTCCATCTGTCTTCCTGACAGATAAAACCCACATACAGACCAGTTCATGCATGAGAACTGTTGAAATGTTTCTGTTGGAAAGTAGGCTACAGTGTCTCTGACGGTTCAGAGGACAAAACATCGAGTGACCACTTTGTAAAGGTCATCACTTTATGAGGACTCACAAAGATCATCAAATATGATCAAGATATTGTTTACTTGCCTTAAAAAAAAGTTGTCAGAGGGGTTCTCGTCCCCTTTGCTCAAGGCATATCTAATTGAGGGGAAAAAGCCAAAACTGGAGGACACTCAACCAATCAACTGGACTGTGAAAACAAAATTTGGACATCTGGTTACCCGTCAACGTGGATCTCAGAACTTATGAGCCTTTGCCTCCTCACTATGGCACTACGATGGAGTTATCTACTCAAACAGGAAAAGTTTGGTGAGTTATAACTCACAGCATCTCTATCTGTAGGAAAATACAACATTATAATGTGAAAAAAGGGAGTGTGGGAGGGAAATGGGGAAAGATTAGGATTTGAACAGTCCCGAAGCAGTTTGGAGTTGAACACTCCATTTTCACTCGGACCAAAATGTAAGTTTAGCTAATTTAAGCAGTAGTTACTTGTGTCCCACACGAAGCGCAGTGACTTCATATCCCGGCATTACCAGGTTTAGCTTCCGGTTGAGACACGCGATTGCAGACACGTATGTCAGCAGGAGAAACGGTACGATGTTAGTTTAATCTCAATTTTTGTGATACAAATATGATTAATTACAATTCAAATACATTTGTTAACTTCTTAACAATATTTACTGTATTTTATTGAATACTTTTTCATCTTACTGCTACTACTGCTATTGCATACTGATACTGTATTTAGCATGCTAGTCAACTTGCTTGCGTGTATCACATAATCAGATTTACTGTATGTCTGTCTACTGATTCATATCTTAACAGTCTCCCTAATGCTTGTTCTAACATGGTCTGACTTTAAAATCTGGGGAGGCTGGGGAGAACAATCGCTCAAACATCTATCAACGTAGGACTAGGGATGAGAATCTTGATCATGGAAGTGATACGATACGTATTTTGATGCGACCGCATTGTTTATGTTCGTATGGTAGATCTTCCCAACCCTATGTAGGACTCATTATGTTGTTGATTTTTAAGTCAGACCATGTTAGAACAAGCATTAGGGAGACTGCTCTGTAAACTAATTGTGATGTTTCTGACACAGGTCTCTGCAGAGAGTCACAGGCCAGACGGGATGTATTACGGCAGTGGCTACCAGCCAGAACTCAATGTATGTCTTTTGCATTCATCAATAAAAATGTTGATTTTATGGTATGGAAGTAGTTGTTTAAGTGTGATTGTCATGGCCAGAGGCGCTGAAATGGGAGGATCTACTGTAGGGAGGCTGTGGAGAAAAATTATTTGAGACTGACCCCGTTTCATTAGGAAGCTACTCAACCACTTGGTATTATTTTGTATGTCTATTTTCTGCAGGTTTCAATTCAATGTGAGGATAACCCTTATAGCTTTAATGCCATAATAGGGACTGATGATGAATCCTTCCCCATAAGAACGTGAGTTAATGTGCTTTAGCTCTGAGAAATTTGCCTTCTGGTCTGCTGTATGTTTGTTTCTAGAGTTCAAGATTTTACCAATTAGGTTTACTTAATTTAAATGACAATGACATGCAAATGACATGAAAAACACTACACTCAACTTAAAAATGTAAAAGTGTTTGAGCCCACCTAGATTTCCCTAGTTTTCAACCTGTAGCTAAGCATTTTTTTGAACATAAGCACCTGATAGAATTTTACATTGTTAATGTTGACAATAGCCAAAATAACACCAATTTAGCTATACAGTACAGCTATACATGTACATCATCATATTTAACATTATACTAATGCAAAAGAACAGAAATGTTCGTTTCTGTTTTGCTAGGGTTGCCTGTGTGGCATTCACCGTTGAAGTTTTAATTTGCACATCTATATTCTACTTCCGATAAAAAAGTGTGAATTAGCTGCATAAACACTGCCAGCCATATTGGAAAAAGCTAACTGGATACTTAATTTCTTTCCACTTTTACTGTACAGGGGCCCAAGACCCTACACAGAACTTCAAAATTATGGTAAGTAACTACAGATAACCAAAATGACCTCACAGTTGATCCCAGAAATGAGTCCATGACCCAACAATGTATTTAAAATTCTGCTTGCTACCCTGCAGTGACTCTGAGTGAGAGTGAGAGTGAGGCTGACAGTGAGGACGTGGGCATCATGAGGGCGATGCCTCAGCTCTCCAGCCCTCCTGCTGCCACCCAAAGCTCCAGTAGCACCAATAGCAAGACAACCGATCAAAACACTTCACAAAACTTCACAAAATATTAATGTTTATAAATTATAACTGACAAAATGCACTCTCACCTCACGCAGATGTGGAACCATTGGGAGAATCCATGGAAACTTGCCAGACCTGGGAGAGAGTCCAACCTGTGGGTCAGACAAGGATGTAGGAGGGAGAAGAAAACATATTCATACTGACAGAGAGGAGGATGTCAAGAGAGGATGGAGTAACAGAAGAAAGACCAACACCACAACAGTAGCTAGGGTTGCATCGCACATTTCCACATGATTAACCATGTTCTCATAATGTATGACAAGCTCAAATCTCATTTATTGACTTATCACAGAAGTTTATGCATTGATATTGCAAACATTCTTCGCCTTTGAAGTTAGAACATTGGAGATGGCTATACATGGGAATACATTTCTTTTTGTCATTCAAATTGCAATCAATTAAATACAATCTGTTTCTGGTCACTGTTTAATAAGCTATGGGTGCAGTCAATGATTTGTGCTTTCTTTTAGAAAAATAAAACAAATTCATTCTGAAATGCTTCCTCAACACTTTGTCGTCACTAATATAGTGGATGGGCTTAGCAGCATGCTTATATTGGTGATTCTACCAAAAAGACCAAATCATCACAGGAACCGCAATACTCAGTTACACAGTGTAGACCCTGCCAGACTTGTGCAGAAATCTTGGGAGTTGAACTACTCTGTTAGCCTCACGATCCAGACTCTTTTACTTCATTTCAATTTGAGCAATGAGGTGGTGGGTTGTAAAGATGTGTGCAGCATGAAGTTGGAAACAAACTGAATTAGCTAATTCAGTTTGTTTCCAACTTCATGCTGCACACATCTTTACAACCCACCACCTCTCCAGCTCCACCTTGTGTATAATAACATGGCATAGTCTTTCCATTGTTGCCTGCTCTATTCATGGGGGAATAGTTACAGTAGCTCTTCCAGTCTTAAACTGGGCGAGCATCCCCTAATACTGCTGCTGTCCTACTGACTCTGCTTTTTTCATGGTGCTCATGAAAAATCAGGGGATTCCTCTGAACAGAGCCATACTGCCAAATGTAATTCACAACTTATTCAATAAAAAAAAATCTCCTGTGTTTCTTGACTTGACCTGACACAACTAAAGCTTCCATAACATCAACATCAAAGCAGCTGCATTATATTAACTGCAGAATTTTTTTATTGTACTACATTTTTTTCCCATCGGAAATCAATATTGAACGTTTGCTGTTGGATATATACATTTGAGATGATATCCCATTGGGCCAATCTGGAACAATATTGTTGGTGAGTGAGCATAATGAATAATTTCAAGAATTACTGAAAATAAGCAGTTGACCATTTGACGTTTGATCAAAAGATGAAATTTGGGCATAAATGTAAAGTAATGAAAATTGTAAAAATATCAAAACAATATATTAACATTCCTATGTCTAAATATTATCATGTGACACTAACCTGACTCTCGCCAGATGAATGTACTGCAGATTCACTGAGCTCCACACGTTGTTCCACCGTGCTCCACACATTCATCTGGAATCGCTTCCAATTGGAAAGGATTTCAATAGATTAGAAAATGATCGAGACAATCAGGATTTCCAGACGGAATTTGAAAAGAGGTGACACAATGGAGAAGTGATGCTCTCATCAGCGTCACAGAGTGGTAATCATGTTGAATTGCAGATGATGATGTAGCAGCTAGATTCAGGCCCGTGCAATTAGTAGAGCCTCTTTTTCTCTCGAAAGAATGTTGCAATGCCGATACAAAGTACTCAGGCGAAATAACAGGTTTCAAAACGAACTCAGCCTGATGCATCAGCCGCTTTTACTTTGTGCAAAGCATCTGACAGCCAGCCAACCACTCCGTCTCAAAACTGTGCCTGACCAATCAGCTTTCAAACTATACATTCAAGTCTGTAACATGCGTCACAGCAAAAGAGTAGCATTTGGCTGTCATGAACAAACAGTCGAGACTGGTTTTAAGCAGAAAGTCTGTGGTTTTAAGCAGAAAATCTGCCCGAACAAATGTGTATGGCTGGGTTGTAAGACGCTTTGCAGGAAGTGGAATGAAGTGAAAGTAGCTGATGCAAAAGGCTACGAACTCCACAAGCACCCTGACCCCTTTAAAATGTCCGACCGACGGACAGACAGATACATAGTGGCGTATAGAGTCGCTGCGCGCGACTAAAATTATACTACTGTATGCTTGCCTGTTTTCTAACATCTATAATGCTGGAAATGCCCAAAATAACTCTTTTTACGACTACAAGAACTACACCAAGCAGCCTGATGAAAGTCCAGTGCAACTACAACCCCTATAAATAAAATTTGTAATTGGATATATATACTGCTCAAAAAAAAATAAAGGGAACACTAAAACGATGCATCCTAGATGTCAGTTAATGAAATGCTCCAGTTGAAAATCTTTATTAATCACTTAGTGTAAGGTGTTGAGAACAAAACAACATAGAAATTGTCAATGTAAAATTAATTTATTAACCCCTGGGGGTCTGGATTTGGAATCCTACCCAAAATATATAATATATAATTTTATATTATATATACATTTTTTCCATTTTTATTGAGCTATTTGCCTTTAATCAGACAGGGCAGCTGAAGAGCGACAGGAAATGAGTGGGAAAGAGACATGGGGAGGGATCGGGAAATGACCCCGGGTCGGAATCGCGTCGAACCCCGGTCCCCGGATTCATGGTATGGCGCCTTGGCCAACTGAGTGATGGCACCCCCATTGGATATACTTGTTGACATAAACATAAATTAAAAATCTGTTGAGGACTCGCTCAGAAATTACGAGTCCTTCCCATTGTGGTCAGAGTCTGAGTCAAGGACGAGTCTTTGAAGGGCCAAGTCCGAGACGAGACCGAGAAAGCAGAATATGGTCTCGAGACCGGACTCGAGTACTACAACACTAGTGATTACATCATGTTTCTGGGAAATACGCTACCGTATGGTTGTGTGGTTGTGTACGCATTTACGGAAATAGAAGAATCGCAAGAGAACATGGTATTGAAAATATAAAAATAATAACATTTTATAGTTTTTCCTTATTGCAAGGTCAATATATTGATGCAAGTTTACCATGGTACTTTTAAATGATAGACTGATGTTTTGCTTTGCATGAATTGTGTCAAAAAAAGAGGATCGGTACGTGTGGTTGATTGTGTGGTTGGCTGAGGCGATACTCAAAAGAGGTCATAACCATTGTTGGTAAAAATAAACAAAAAAAGCCTCAAGGCAGTTTAAAACTGGAGCACATTATTGTAAATCTGTACTATGAGCGTCAACTTAGAAACTGCATAGAAACTAAACTATTAACGGTGCTGTCGGCTGCTGTTTCCGAAAGGCCGTGCTGCTTTACTCCATTCTGCATAGCGGGGTGTACCATTGCTAGCTCATTTTTTGCTGTTGTTCCATAATGACATGGAAAATGTGTGCTGCTATTATACCAAAGATCATTGAATATTGATCAAGATAGAGCAACATAATACAGGGTTTCCCGCAGAAAATTAGTTAGTCAAGGTGGTGGTGGAAGGGGGGGGGGGGGGGGGGGGGGGTTT
>JASCQY010152112.1:0-11376 GCA_030264315.1 Sardinella tawilis | reverse complement strand
TTTTCATATTTTATAACTGCCAAACACAATAAATGAGCATTTTGTTGGGTCATAAGTGTGACAGACGGTTAAGTACAAGTTCCACTGAAAGTTACATGAACTATCGATTCACTGGCATTCCCCCCGCTATATCGAGAGCTGCGGTTGAAACGTGTGTGCCATCCAAATGCGGTGGGGGGCATATTGCGAAAAACGGAGCTGAAAACTTATGCCAGTGTGAAGGCGGCTTAAGACCTGGAGCAGCATACAATATACAGTACAGTATATATACTCGCATTTTGTCAATTTTAAGGCCTGTAAACAATGACCTTTTCAAAAAGTACACTTGAAGATCAGGGCTAAGCAAGTAAATCCAAATACAAGACGAAGCTGTAAGCTCTCAAATGTTTTTTATTTCATGCTTTTATCTGCTACAGAGGCGTTGACAATTCTCTTGCATTTTCTGAAAATCCTGTTTTGGGTGTCTTTTTAGCAAAGGGTGAATGGATAGGTTTTAAAATAAAATGCTTAGGAAAACCTTGGAGGATAAACCATGGAGTTGGTAGAAATTTTAAACATTTAATGCAATTATAACTGTGCCTTGATATTCAGTGACTAGCCTAACTCGTTTCATCTTTGCCATGTCCAGAAACATGTCTTTACCTTATGATTCTATTTAAAAAAAAAAAAAAATTCAAAACATTTCATCCTCAGGACTGATCTCTTTTGAGGACTTCCGACAGACATGGAGGCTACTTGGTGGCTATCTAAAAATGGAGATTTCACATGAGGCTATTTCAGATCTGCTGGTGAGCGTTGATTCAAACAACGATGGCAGTATTGACATTGATGAGTTCATGGAAGCTTTTCGCTTGGTGGATCGAAATCGATTGGAACGTGGACGCAGTATATTCATTCCCAAAGATAAGTCCTGAGCTGAGAAGAAAACACCAAGGATATTTTTTTCTAATATGAAAATAAAATTCAGAAAAGAAAAGTCATTCAGAAGAGCCAGAGTTTACCCATCATTAAACAGGTGCATCACTATCATGAGAAAATATTGATTTTAACAGGCAGATTTTAATAGGCAGTAGCCAATAACCTGTGACGACAATGCATTTTTTAAAAACTTCAGAATTAAGTTTTCACCAAGTACAATACTGACCCTCTTAAGTTGTTGAATCAGGAAAGTTAAAGTTAATCCTAGAAATCCGCTGAACTGTAACTGGAGACCATTTTGTATTTCATGTACATTTGAACATTTTTGGACATAATAAAAAGTTGGAGGCAATAAAATGCAAGGATAATTTAATTCTATATTTGGAGTCCATATTTCTATCCGTCTTCTAGCAAACTCTAACCAGTTCTGAACCATAAACCAGTTCATCATCAAGTGTGTTAAAGAAACCACCTGATCATCCAGGTAGATGGAGTCATTCGGTTAGTAAATTACATGTAGTGTACCTGTAATTGCACATCTATGTAATGGCTTAATACAATTTTACGTCAGTCTCTACCAGCCAGAGTTAGGGCACTCTTCTCTGTTGTAGACTCAAAGCGTGCTAATGGGAGTGATCCAGTGCTCTTGCAGACGCGACCAAAATATTTTTAAACCTCTTAGAAAGTTCGAAATCACATGAAACTTTCTACAAAGTATTATCAGGGTCTCTACTCATGAACTCAAGTACAGAGAACATTGTTGGTGCACTCAAAGACTTACTAAAACAAATGTTTCTGGAGACGGTGCTGACCTATCTAAATGAATGGGAAAATACCCATATGTCCAAATCAGCAGGTCGTATTCACTTAAAAAGTGTATTGTGTGAATGCGTATTTAACAATGTGAATCAGTTCAGTTCAGTTCAGTTCAGTTTACTTTATTGGTACCCGTGGGTAAACTGGTTTTGCAGTTCAAGAGAGATGGGTCCACAACATGTAGGTTACAGATACATATAGGTCTGAAACACACAATATTGGCCTACAGACATACAAAATCACAGAATATCACAGAGGTTGCACAAATGATATCAACATTAACTTTGTCACCAGTGTTGGGGAAGTTGCTTTAAAAAAGTAGTGTTTGCTCATTACTCCTTACTTCTTTAAAAAGTAATTGTTACATTACTTAGTTACCCTCTGTAGCAAGTAGCTTTTTATGTTACTTTTACGTTAATTTAATGTTACCTGACTGGGCAGAACCCCATGTCTGTTCCTACATGCGTAGGTCTACTTAAAGTTCTACTATGGAGGATTTAACAAATAACACAAAATCCATATGGGCTTATTTCTAGCCTTATGTACTACTATATACTTATATACCCTTATTTCAGGGAGGTGTCTCCCATGGAGGTGTCTAACCAGTCCATGCTTGAGCTTATACTGGCCTACAGTCACTTCAAGCACACTTTACTGGAGGGTGAGGGCCTTTTCATTCTAATGGCGGAATGATTTGACAGAGGTCGTCTGTTAGGCAGTTCGGCAAAAACACTATGCAGGACTGATGCATGTCAGTTTATTTCCATAAGTCAATAAAAAAAATGTCATTAGCTCTGGAAACATCATAGTAACTCAAAGTTTATTATAAATGAGGAAAAAAATCTTTGCACAATGTATAAACAGATAAATCTTTCAACATACCATTAATAACATAATAAATCATCATCAGGGTACTAATGAACAGTGTACTGCAGTGTACTAACGGTAATTTAGCCTTCAATGACTATGATGTGAACTGACAAACGTTTCCATAAGCTGTTTGTCAAACAATAGTTTTATCTGGTACGTAAAAAGAGGCACTTATTTGTTCTTATTAAAAATCTGACTAATTAATGATCTTTTCCTTCCTTCTTGTTTTGCTTAAGCAATACTTAAGTTGGGTAACTTGAGATGTTGTCAAACAAACAGAGGGTATATACAGTTGTCCAAAGCAAGCAATGTCAATAAGAACAGCCAAAGTTCAGCTCTCCATCTGCCTGTCAGCTACTTCTCACAAGGAAGAAACACACAGTGTCTATTCTTTGGGTATAGTACAGTGGAAGCCCTTATGTCCGTGGGAAATACCTACATTCCAAGCCCTGCCACGGATAGTTGAGAAACAGTAATTATACATTGTGTTCCACATACTGCACGTCTAGTAACATACGTATAAGATCACAACAAATACATAAAGAACATGAACGTGAAAAAAAAGGTTGTAATAAAATGGAGGTTTCTGGCGTCTTACTGGATGGAATAATGATGGAGTAATGATCACTTTTTTGTCTTTTGTTTATCAATGTCTTCTTTTTTTCCTAATCCTAATCCTTGACCCTCCATTTGATGAGAAATGAGATGCACTTCAAGATTATCAGCCTAAACCTTTGCTGTGATCAAGGGTGTATTGAAATCAGTGGCAGTGATTGTAAAAAAAAAAAAAAAAATTATATGATTTGAAATGATTATCCTCTTAATATTTCCAACAGCGAAGAATTATATACAGAGTCAGCAGATATGGGGGTTCCACTATACAGCAGGCAAAGTTTAAGTAAATAATGTAGTACATTTTCTCAGATCAACAAAATAGTCCTGTATTTGACATCTCTATTAGTGTAATGTCAAACTAAAACTTCCAAAACAGCCCTAAATTTAAACATCTCTGCTTATTTACAAGGCTGGTAAACATTATGTATGTGCACTGGAATGTTACATTTGGTCTGTCCTGCTTTTATATAAAGTGCTAGAGTGTACTTTTACAAGACCTTGTACTGTAAGTTAGTGTGTGTGTGTGTGTGTGTGTGTGTGTGTGTGTGTTGTGTGTGTGTTGTGTGTGTTGCGCAAATATTATTGTTACTTGAGTGCCAGAATGAATCTTGAATCTCATCAGTCGTCTTTCGCTGTTTCTAAGTGCCTCAGTAGCACCAGAGGCACAAGGAAGAGGACAGAGTAGATGAGGAAGCAAGTCTGTCCTCCAGCCAACCAGTAGACTGTTTAAAGATAGCAGACAGGAAAATTAGATATATATTATCTAACATATTTGTATTCATGACATATGGGTATTTAGGCTAATACACTGTTAAAACATAGCATATTTAGATTTTCCGGTAGGGTGACTTGCTCTGTCGGTTTTCAAATGTTTTTCAAGCAGGCTGAGAGCTGTCTTTCAAGTTGCCAGCTAGCAACAGAGCTGTTTGGTGAAGGCTAGGCTAGGTTACTAACACTTTTGCATTTTATTTATGATATTCTTTATGATATTCTTTTTGTCCTTTTTCTTACTGAAGAAATCAAGGTACTGTCTGTTTAACAGTGTTTCTTAATAAACTATGTCTAAGTTCTTAGTGTCTCTTTTTAAATGCCAACCCCTCAGAATTGAACCAATGAAGCTGAAAATAAAATGGTGTAAAAATAGTAAAATAGTGATTTCTTTACATTGGCACTTCGCTATGCCCTTAGCACTAGCATTCTGAGCATTCAAACTGAACGGAAGAGGCTATTACACAAAAGTTTATACTCGTTATGTTTCAATTCACCCCAGCTAACTGTCTGAACATAATAAACCCATACCAGATGAAGCAACAATAGGTCCACATGCCCGTGCAAGTGCTCCCAGGCTGCGAAGGATGCCCATGACCATACCCTTTTGTCTGGACGAACCTGGGACAACAAGGCAGCAAGAATACAAAAACACTAGAGTATACATACAATGCTGACTGGCACATTTCACTGTCATTAGTGTCCCCATATGTAGGGCTGTGGTTTGGTTGTCGGTGAAAGTTATTTGATTTTATTTGCAACTATTTTTTTTAAGAAATACTTGCTGCAAGGCAACATTGCTCAGAAAAATGCTTATGCATCATGCCCTATATGATTTTAAGAAAATCCTTCTTCAGTGACACTCCATGATAGTTGATATTTAGAAACGGTTTAGTGATGCTGCATCCTCTTTATTCTAATCACCAAGAAAGATCTCATCTAACAATAAACAAACTCCTATTCAATAATATATGCAAAATGCTTATAAATTACTAAATGAGGCAATTTTTGACAAGAACTCTTCAGCTGTTCTTACCATGCTCAGAAACTTGTGTGGACAGACAGGGAACAACAACTGCAGCAGCTATTTCGGGGAAGTATATGTCAGTTATGAGCACTAAACACACATACTGTACAATGACATACATGACATACAGTTCACATTGTAGTCATTTGTGCTATTTCATCATTACTTACCAAATGAGTACAATGTCAGTCCCGTGTACAGCAACAGCATATTCCAAGCAATCCCAATAATCAGGAAAGCTGGAATAAGTGATATGAGAGCCTATGGATGTATTAAAGTGTCATTATGCACATTACTCCCCACTTAAACTGTAGCAGTTTTTATGGTCTGACCTTAATACATTAACTATGAGTATGAAGTGGCAAAAGTGTCACCAACAAGAAACAAATGATTGCCAACAGATGTAACAGCATAACTGTAAAACTAAACACAGAACTAGAGCCATAACCACACAACAAAACTCCAACTCTTGAAGAACTCTGAGTTGATAACCAATCAGAGTCTGAATCATCCTAGCAGACAAAAATGTCATCTCTTTTTGTTTGTTTTTTCAAGGAAGAAAAATAAATTGGCTTGAAAAGCAGGACTGTGTGTACCATACGAACTGTCTTGATCTGATGCCCTGGTTTGATCCTCCGGGCCCATCCCCCCTGAATGAGTGCCATTGTGATGCCAATGAAGAAGAACATCTTGCCCTGTTCCATGCTTGAAAAAAAAAAATCCACAAAAAACACATCAATAGTTTGCTTCATACTTAGCCTACCAATGAGGATCGACAAAGGGTTATAATGAAAAAAAGAATGACAAAGAATTATATATTTCCATGCACATGAAGGATTGATACAATCGTGCATTCAATTATCAGATGCAAAAATCAATTACCACTTAAAGGAACACGCCACCATTTTTTGATATTTATGTATTTGTATTATGCCCAAGTATTATTCAAGAAAACACATATCATTTTCTTCTCAGTGTGTTCAGTACTTAGATTGACATTATTAACATACCTTAGTACAATCACTGGAAGTACATGGTGCCATTAGCATCAAGCTAAAAGTGTCCACTTGATGAAATTAAATATCAGTTTTGCACTTTTTTTAGGTAATTTTTAAGGTGCTATGTAAATAAATTTGATGATGTTTTGTTTGGTACCATAGACTTCCATTGATATGTTGCTTATCTGACTACAGATAAGCAATTTCCCGAAATAAGGTGGCATATCCCTTTAATAGAAAGAACAAAAAAGTCTATATCATAGTACTAGGTTGCTATCATTTATAAATATTTAAATTCTTACCTAGAGAAACCAAACCGTTGGTGGGTTAAAAAACTTAGCGTGAATTCCAGTCCAGAGAACAGAAAGAGGTATGTGAAGTAGACCATACCCAAAACTTTAAGATTCTTCATTTCTGTAGAACAGAATAGAGCAGTTTAGATATGATATGATATGATGAATGTAGATAGATATTTAGATAGATATATTTTGCTCTCTAAAAGCTTTACAGTAAATGTCCTCCATGATCCAAGCAAATCAATGACAGATATAGATTTCTGATCCCAAACTGTTATAACTAAAATACTTTCTTTTGATTATGACAATGATAATGAACATTATCCCATAATACCAAAATTACGGCAGGCCAGAACAGACATACCAGAACAGTCTCTCTTCCAAGACGCTTATGCCATGAATTATTACGGCGCTTAGCTAAAACCATGGACAGCTTGTAGTCTATCATGGAACACTTGTGATCTGGACTGCAAATTGGCTTCTTGATCTGTGCTTATGCACATGATAAATGAGGGCCAGCCAATCACAACTGCTTATTCAACGTGATTCACAATGAAGGCATCTGAACCCCTCTTACTTTGGATGTGTATTTTCCTTCAAGTTGAGTTAACAACTGCAATTACACATTAAGGGTGCATCGGCTGCATTTCCAAAAAACTTTCTTAAGATATTCTATATCAATATTCTATAACTTTAAATTTAATTTGAAATGTAAAGGGAAGCCAACTGCTTGTCTCCAGACCTAAGCAGTTAGACTGCTATATTTTGTCTTACTCTGTGGTGAGGATGAATGATCTCGCCTGGTAATGGCTGTGAAGTTAAAAAGTGCCACTGGGTTAAGAAGATCTCCAGGCCCCTGGACCACTGAGTTCATGTCATTAGCCTGTCAAAGTAAAAATACATTTATCAGAAACCTTTACAATAATTTTTACACATTAAGTAACAGTTGAACCCAGATACAAATCAAGATACAAAAGATACAAATCAAGTCACATACAACACAATTAAAAACAAACTAAACTATAATAATAATAATAAAGGTAAATGTATAATAATAATAATAGCAACAACAAAAGTAAAAACTGAAGAAAAACAAATAAAAGAAAATGAGATGAGAAATTAATTTACTTATGGAATAATTTAATTTATAAATACAAAAACTTTCCTTACTGTCAGACATTAAATCAACCTTTTCTGGTTTGGGTCAATAAATATTATATACTATACTTTTTGTATTTGTTAAATGTCAAAATAAACATACAGTAGAAATGATTATATAGAGAATTTTATAAATTACTTTGATCTGTCAAAAATCTACATACACTTTCTTGATAATTAGTAGAATGGTCTTGAGCCTTGACTTGGGCCACAAGTTTGGAGTACTTCCACAAGTTTCACACAATAGTTAGCTGGAAATTTGGACCATTCCCTTACAGTATGCACACACCTTTTCTGCACTGCACACAAATTTTCTTTTGGAATGAGATGAGGGCTTTGTGGTGGCCTAAAAACTCAAATAACTTGTCTTTGTAGTCCTTAAGCCACTTTGGAACTACAGTAGTTTGAAGGTAGTACTCTTGGGGTACTCATTTACACCCAAGCTATAGGTTCAATACTTGTTGAATTAAAGTGACACACTGAGCATGAGCTCCCCCTACAACTTCAAAATAGGTATTTCTTTTTGGTCTTCTCTTTCTTTTTTTCGCTGTGCCAAACTTGTTTTACAGGTATGTACAAAATAATAAAAAAAATTAAAGTGACACCAAAAAATGACACCACAAAAAAAAACAACAAACTTACTTCATTGTCTTTCTGTAAAGTTTCAGGTAGCATGACAAAGATGAAGAACAGGTCGGCTACAGAAAAAGCCAGAGCCAACATGGCTGGTCCATGATAAAACTCGTCCACCTCTTTCGGCCGTTTTGCCAAGTAGGCACCCAGTAGTGGCCCCAGTGTGAAGCCCAGAGAGAAGGCAACACCTATCATGGCCTGGGTCAACAGAGAATGACACATTCCAGTCACACTTACAGTAAGAATGCCTTTGTCCAAAGTGAGTTACAACACAGGATGTTTGACACAATGACCGCAATATCAGAAGAATAAGCTGGTGGAGAACACAACAGTATATAAGGTGGAATACTACTGAGGCATGTAGAAATTTTAACAGTTATGAGGACATGTTCTTTTCCAGTTACTAACCATTCCTCGATTTCGAGCCTGAGGGTTACGCAGGTCGGCCACCATGGCTGTGCAGAGGCTGACGTTGCCTTTGCAAATCCCCCCAACGATACGAGACAAGAGGAAGATGCTGAAACTACGAGAAAACACCCATAGGACATAGGAGGTCATCACACCCACCTAAAAATACCAATGGATACAATTATAATAAAACATATTTAAAATGTATACATTTGATATTAATGAGGATATTTGCTCAAACTGTGTTTAAAGATGAGATCATTTGCTTGTCTAATAATATTCCAAAATAAGGAAAAGAATATTCTCCCCTTATATCACTTTGGTGAAGTTATAACCTTATTTACTTTGAAGAAAGTATCAGCTTTCCACATGATTTTATCCTGATTCTTCTTCATATAATTGAAATGGAACATCTTGATTGTTAGCATAGTGAATGGAAGATGGATGTTACACCTGCCACTCAGAATTGGGATGCTCTTTCTTGGGTCTTTGTGAGAGTTAGATTGCGGTTCTAATTTAATGTGATCATAAAAATCTTCTAGCCTAGAAATCTAGACACGTCTAGCCATGTGTAACAGGTTTATTTATCGCCTTTGTTTTAGTATATAATTGCAATACAGATCTAGTCTGATATATAGTTTTCCTCGACATTGGGACTGGTACACTGCTGTGAAGGTCCTGGTAGCCCCTCCTCTGCCCCCTTGCCTTTTCTGTCTCAATACCCACTTCCTCCTTCCTGTTTGATATGATTATGGATGGAGGTAAGCTGTATGATATTAGCTGAAAAGCAATCTGGTGAAATATTAATATTCAAATGTATCATCTATGTATATGTTTATACACATATCTATTTCTATTTCATGTATACTATTTTTGGGTTATTTTTGTAAGATGACTTCTGTAAGATGACCATTTATGGTTTATTGTCTCGCCACATGTGGAGGCGAGCCCCACATTGGATTTCAGCTGCCTAGACTTCCCTATAGCTGTGACACTATATTTGTATGCTTTTTGGTTGTTTTAGGAGTTGGAGGAGTGAATGCAGGACCGACGTTTCTGTTTTCTTGACATATATGCAGGATATACAGTATGCAGGTGTGCCATGTTTAGTTATTTGTTTCTCTATGCATACACTTCTGCCTGTTTGATATGCTTATAGATGGAGGAGTTGGAGGAGTGAATGCAGGACCGACGTTTCTGTTTCCTTTACATATACTGTACAGTATGCAGCAATAAAAGCTCACTTGGGTCACCTTTTAACTACAAAACACAACTCAAGAGTTCAGCACCTGGTTACACATGCACTGGTATGTCTAGCCACGCACCACTGGGGCTAGGTAGGACCAATCAGGCTAAGCAAGGCTAGGTAGGGCAAATCAGGCAAAGCAAGGCTAGGTAGGACCAATCATAATGTTCTATATTTGTAGAAAGCCATTGGGTGGTAGTATGATGACAACAGTGCTGTGAAGGTGCAAATCAACCAAGTGGCTAAGGAATAGCGGGCATTTGAATCGGCTTTGGCATCGACTTTGGAAGAGTTCGACTAAGGCTTGTCTTGGACATTTGAACAGAAAAAGGCTGACGTTGCTCTGATTGGTCATAACGCTATATGCAGTTTGAAAGACAACTGCTGATTGGGCCCCTAAGATTGAGCCTGGTCTTTCGGTCGTGGCCAGACTATACATCTTGATGTTACATCTTGTCATTGTCAAGCTAAAAATCTTTCCCAATAAGCAACACCTAAGTATGTTTCAATATCGTTAAATGATGTTTAAAAAAACGTCTTTACTGGAGTCTCCAATGTGTGGTCTGTAGTGAAAACAGTACTTTTATACAGACATTATACAGTAGATGATGGTAAGTTTGTCTGTATAACATTTACATGTGTGAGGTGGTTGCAATATCTGTTTCTGGCAGTAGATGGTATGGTACTCATACTACTACTGACCTCAAGTCAGTCGTAGATCAACAAAGGGAAATATCCCAACACAGGTCTGTCTGTCATGCTGTGTGGAATATATTGTTTTACTCAATATATATAGTGCAGGCCTATGAATGTCAGTTTACTTTTAGGCAAGAAAACAGACTTAAGACATTTTCCTTAGCAGGGATCCATAATCAAGATTTCTAAAGGTAAGAACTCACTGTTGTTAGTAGTAACAATGGCCGCCTGCCCTTGCAATCAGATGCAGCTCCGAACACAGGGGAGGAGAGGAATTGAAGCACAGAAAAAAGTGACCCAATTAATCCTACAAGGCAGAAAAAAGCAAACAGTTAAAATTATGCTCGCCTCCAACATTTGTGCCTTAGCTGTACTAGGCCTAAAGCCCAACATAAATGTTTTTTTTTACTTCTTTAATATTAGTTTAAAAATCAAATACATTATCAAATATTTTGCTATGAGAAATATTCATGATTAATATTCATATTAAGATGGCTCAGACAGAATTCTTGTGTCATCAAACATGTTGTCAGGGGAAGGTTGTCCTCACCTCCAAAAAGAACATTATTGTATTTTGAGTCCAGAGGAATTCTGACAGCAACTCTAAACCAGTCGACCATGTTCTGTAGAGTATTATACACTGCATCCTGTTAAAAAATGTCAAATGTTATAAATAGAAAAGGTACAAAAATACAACACAGTTATGAAAAGTCATACACTACATTAATAGAAAATAAAAGAAAATGAGAAATGGGAATAAGTGATTGATAATAAAATAACATCTGTGCTCATTCATTGATTTTGATTAGCATCCTTTTTTGTGCTTCCACTTCAAATAAACAAATTTGGCAGGAATTATAAAACAATGGCATAAAATTGTACTACAATGATTGAAGTGAGAATACATCATACACTCCAACATATTTC
>JASCQY010151973.1:685-11382 GCA_030264315.1 Sardinella tawilis | reverse complement strand
GCAATTTGGGGTTAAGTGCTTGCTCAAGGACACTTCGATGGGGTCAGGCAGAGCGGGGCTCGAACCTGCAACCCTCTACCATCTGCGCCACCATCACTGTCAGTCATTCCCCCCACTGCTGAGGCTCTCTCTCTCTCCGTAGCGGAGGTGCCTGCCGACCCAACACGGACCACGGAGCTGATCGTCGAGAAGAGACGCATCGGAGTGGTATCGTACTGCTGGCTGGTAATGGGGCTAAGCTAACTGCACTAACTGGAAGTGGGATTGTTTCGCTGGTGCTGTCGCTGCTATTTACTGTTTGCTGGCTGTGCTTACGGGAGCCTAATTTCTTCTTCGTTGCTTGCTGCTTGCTGCTGCTGTTGGGGGATTGCTTGCACTCTGGTGGCTGGGGGCGGAATTACATGTCGTATTAGGACTGAACTTTTAAGGACTAATAGAATGATCATGAATTGCTGACTTGTTTTTATATCTCGTCTTCCATGTGCACTTTGAACGATTTATATAAGTAATAAATGATTAAACTGAGCTTTTGTTGTCCGTTTGCTCACTGCCTACCACTACACCTGAACAACTGTCTGGTCACAGACATTTAAACCAAGGTGACATGTTCATTTCTCAGATGTGTGTTATGATACGGTAGTAGTTATTCCCATTTCGTCAGAAGTACTTTGCTATAGCTTATTTATTAGCTAAACAAGCCAATTGAGTGTCTGCTCTATCAGGAAGTAACGTGACGCTGAGCTACATGATCACATCACCACTTGTTGTTTAGGCCAATTTCATTAATATACAGACCCCAGATGGTGATAATAAAAATACTTCTGACTGAAATGGGAATAGCACTACCTTATTACAAACATCTGAAAAATTAACGCATTTACTGGCTGCATTTCGGTGCCCTGACCATCTGAGATTATCAGAGTTTGGATTTCCAGGCTATTCCTTTTGTACTAGCATCTTATAAGCCCCTAGAGCAAAGTATATTAATATCATAATTCATGGGCCTATACAAAAACTGAGATACCCTGAATAAACTGCAATTAGGAGTTAATGGTCTATTATGGGTTGAATAAGGTCATGCAGAATAAGGTATTAATGAGTTATTTGTAATGACTAACAAATGGCAAATATGTTACTAATTTGCATGTTAAAGTAAAGGTTCGGTTTTTAACACTTAAAGCCTTGTTTTCAGATTGTTTCTGATGAAATACAATGGGAAAGATTTGAATTTTGACACATAATGCCATTACGAGAATTTTCGTTCGTTGCTGTTGCTCCCCCACCCCCAGAATGGCAGCTACGCGCACTCCCTAAATTGCTCCTAAAATGCATTAAAGATTTGTTTGTAAAGATGTGAAACTTACCGAGTGAATACCGCCGCAAACTGCAAGGTTTTTGACCATTTATTCTCAATTGTGGAACTATTTTCACACCCGTATTAATCCACTTAAGAGTTTAGTAGCAGTAAAAGTAATGAAGGAATGAAGAGAGACTCAAACACACAGAGAGAGTGAGACACACAAACACACACAGATAGCGAGAGATGCAAACACACAGAGGAATAGAGACTCACATAGACACACACACACACACAGGAACAAGTATTTTCAGAAGAGACACTGTAAAACTGCAAAACTGAAGCAGCTTTCAGCATGATCACAGATAAACACACACATTTGGTGAGAATGTACAATCTTGTGTTATTTTTAAAAAATCCCATGGAGTTTGGGAGGTCGCAGTGTTGCAGGACGCACACTCTGTATCTGCCATCAGCGCATATCGTGTAAATTCAGTTGCAAATGACGAATGCAGTTAGTCTTTGACTAGGGTACAGTTATGCAGAGGCCATTATTTAACTCCATGTAGTTACCTATCCTAATGGTTCTTGTTTAGTGTTTGTACAGTTGTACAGTTATGAATGTCAGTCTTGTTCTATAGTTGCATTTGTTGTTCTTGGATTAGTCCACTTTGTATGCAGTAGACTTGATATTGTTTCTTGATGGTGATAGTCAAATATATCAACAACTGCACTGAAACACCCATCATCCATAAATCTGTGTATCAAAGCAAGGTCAGGCATAGATTAGGATGTCATAGCCTACAATGAGTTTATAATCTATCATTGAACAGACTAAAGTTTTTAATAGGGAGGGATTGCAATATTGTACATCTGTACCAGTGCTGTAGTTTAGTTTGCTGTGACCATGTAACTTGCAGCATGTCCCCTATCTCTTGTGGGGTTATGCACTAAGCCATTTTGGTGCCCTTACCACATTGTGCCTCATACAGTATACTGTAAATTTCTAAGTTTTCAAGGCTACATAAACTATTAGTCACTTTCAAGATTTTTTAATCATGTAGCATGAAGTGATATGAAGAGTTGGTGCCCCTTATGGCACCAACGGCCCGACCAAAAGTTGTCACCTTTTTCAGACCTTCTGAGTTTGCAGGTATGACACACACACACACATACATGAACACACACACACATGTTCGGCAGAGCAACTTGTTAGATGCAAACACACACCTCACATGCCATGTACACATACAGTACACATGCAGGCACACACACATATCCCTAAAGAAAATTCATTTGGGGTAAGCGAGGTAGACCCCATCAGTAATATCAGAGAGACAAATTCACCTGCCCAAGTGCAGATGGTGTGAGACGAGCAGCGGGTCCAGGGGCTAACGGGGAAACAGAGACAAAGTTCAGAGCTCAAGTGAGGAAATACTTTATTTATGATTAATGAATTGATCAATTGATTGATCAATTTGTCATAGATCACATATTGAGCTATTAATAGCTACAGTATCTAACTACATTTCTTAGGCTATTAGGTTTTTGACATTTAGTTGTGAAATTGAGCTGAACGTAATGAACATGTAGGTAGATTTACTCTGATTTACTCTCAGTATTGCTCAGTCATGTTCATTTTAACGTCAAAGAATGAGAAATTTCATCTGAAGTAGCCCAGCTTATAGTTATTAACAGGTAACACTACTAATGTTGCATAGGGAGTAATGGGGACAGCTAACGCATTAGCATGCTATCCTTCTCTGACTTCACAAACTACAGTACACAGTTCAGCTATAAGGCTGATTTCTGTCCAAACGTGATTTGTAAAAATGTTGAAAGTGTTGGACCAGAAATATACATTTTTGAATTTGAAGCATCCAATGGTTCAAAAATGTGTAACTAATCAGTAGAAATACCATGAATGTTTTTATTCAGCCCTTACTAAGTGACTTATAAACTACTTGTAATCCAAATTATGTAATGACCAGTAAATATTTAAAGGATAAGTTCAGTTTTTAACACTTAAAGCATTGTTTCCAGATCATTTTTGATTAAATACAATGAGTAAGATACATTTTGAATCATAATACTGTCAGGAGGATTTGCATGTGTTGCTCTTGCTCCCCCGCCCTCTTCAGAATGGCAGCTATGTGCACTCTCTGAATCGCTCCTTAAACGCATTAAACATTTGTTTGTAAAGACGTGAAAACTTTTTGACCATTTATTCTCAATTGTGGGCCTATTTTCACACCTGTATGCATCCGCCTAAGAATTTAGTAGTAGGCCTAGTAAAAGTAATGAAGGAAGTCACAGTTCATGATGATTTTAGTGTCAGTGCATCAGTGAACATTACTAACCCCACGGTGAGTTTCACGTCTTTACAAGCAAATGTTTAAGGCATTTTAGGAGCAATTTGGGAAGTGCACATTGCTGCCATTCTGAAGACTACAGCAAAAAACAAAAATTCTCCTAACAGAAACATGTTTCAGAATTAACATTTTAATGATTGTATTTCGTCAGAAACAATCTGAAAACAAGGTTTTAAGTGTTAAAAACCAAACCTCCCCGAACCTCTCCTAAATAAACAGTAAATTGTAGCCTAATAATAACACCTTGTACCTGTGTTGTGTGTGAGCCCATCTTTTCTTCTGGTCAGGGTCAGGATGAAAAACACCAGATTGAGAACAGCACTTAGAACTAGAATAGAACTTAGCACTAGAACCACATTTTCAGACACCTGTCTGAGACACTGACCTGCAGGAATAGAGCGCGCGCACACACACACACACACACACACACACACACACACATACTGTATATGACCGTCTCACACATACACTGTACACAAATGCAGTGTCTACTACAACCAACTCCCTCACTTCTTTACAGTAATGGGATGTTCCTCAATCATGTGGGCCAATTTATTATTTTCCCTTACAGTTAACACTGTTCTTCAGTTTCTGGGCCAGGAAGGAAGATCTCATACAGACAAGGGACCGCCCCAGAAAAATTTTACCAACTGAAAATTAAGTATTATTTAAGTATTTTATTTTATTTAAGTATTATATTCCAATATACATTTAATACAACTTATCAGTGTTGCCTTTTAGAACATACATACATACCATTCTCTGTTGTGTCTTCTAGTTCAGGGTCACCTACAGAATGTGTTATCAATCAGAGACAGAGAAAAGAAACAACTTTATGCAAGGACATTACTTTCATAAAAGGAAGACAGACAGAGAGAGAGAGAGAGAGAGAGAGAGAGACTGGGTTAAATAATTACCTGTAACTGTTAAGTGTGTGGCATTGTAGAAGTCCATACAAACTCCTGTTGTCCTCCCACAATAATAGACTCCGGAATCAGAGACGCTCGCATTCCAGATCTTCAGTGTGGACGTGTTGGCCAGTTTGTCTACACTCCAGCCAATGTGAGTCTCACTAAAGCCCTCATGATACTGTGCAGTGCTCTCTGACCTTCTCTCTTCTTGACCTTCTGTGCCCTTTGTTCCTTTTTGGGGTCAACTTGCACATACTTCTGGTCATAATAGCTTAAGGTTACAATACACACAGGAGGGGCCTGTTCAGTTTGTCTCAGCCAAATATACGAGTTATAGCCGGCCTCACGCACAGTTTGAGAACAGCTCATCTGGACCAACTGACCCTCACGCACCTCCACTGAAATGGACATGGACATGGAGAACACAGCTAGGAGTAGACCTGTTAGACACACACACACATACAAACAAAGACACACATACAGTTGTCAGCAAGGAGTATACCTGTTACACACACACACACACACACACACACACACACACACAAAGACACACATACAGTTTGTCAGCAAGGAATATACCTGTTACACACACAAACAGTTTCTTCTGAACATTTAAATAGTAGTGAAAATAGCCTTCTGGTTAGTTAGTAATGATAATACTTACCCATCCTGTAGAAAACCAAAGAACAGAAATAACACTCTGCCATGGTGTGTGTGTGTGTGTGTGTGTGTGTGTGTGTGCGCGTGGTAGAGTTGTTGTTCAGTAAGCCAATGTCCAATGATCACTGTGAAGGTGTCTCTCATATGTATTCTGCTGTATGTCTTGAAGAGGCGTGGTTAACGCTAGCTCCTCCCTGTCTGCCTCGTCCTTTTAGCAGACGACACACAGGAGACCTCAGACTGTAACTGAACACATATAACTAAGAGAGAAGGGGTTTAAAAGCAAGGGGGGTGATGACGTTGATGATGGTGGTGATGATAAAAGTGAAAGTGCATACGATGATGACTCTTTATTAAACAGTATTAAAAACTCGAAGACAGAAAGACTCAGACACTAAGATACAGATATCCAGTTATCATCATCATCATCATCGTCATCATCACCAACCAGTAACTCATAGTTCAGCCAATCCCAAACAGGCCAATGCTCAGTCTGGAGTGGGAGTGGCCAGGGACACACATCACTTCCTGTTTCATGAGTCAACACAGAGAGGGTGAAGAAGAGAGAAGGAACATCACTTCCTGTTTCATGAGTCAACACAGAGAGGGTGAAGAAGAGAGAAGGAGCGCAAAGAGGATGAGAGCAGACAGAAAGAGAGAGATGAGAGAGAAAAACAGGAGAGAGAGGGGATTCAAGTTGCCCTATTTTACTTATCAGAGACTACAGTGAAACTGAGCATTTAATAAGTAGAAGAGCTGTTAAATCTGTTAACTGTTAACTGCTGTTAACTGTACCTGGCACACCTGGCACCTGGCACAGTATACACAACTCATACAGAGGTAACATCCCATATACTATAAGCATCATTGATTCACACCCCCATCAGTCAAGACTGACCAAGAGGTGGAGTTGCCAGGCAAGAACTGATTTTTATTTCCAGAGGTGTAATCAGCATGAAATGTGAAGTTAATGTGAAACATGTAACTGTTTACCAGGCTATTTGTGTTTATTTCATATTACCATGGCAGCTGAGTTGTCATATGATCTGTACACTGCTGCAGACCCTTTTATGTTCAACAGCTCCATCATGCCATTGGTCTGACATCCCATCAGTCCCAAAATGGACCACTGAGTAGAGGTCTTATTGGTCTGACATTAGTCCGACCATAACCAACCTGCCGAATCCACAGTTTGTCCTCCGCCAATTGCCAATCATTCATGCATCTCTACTGTGCATGGTTGGACTAATGGGATGTAAGACCAATGGGCCTCTAATTTTCGGACTAATGGGATGTTAATCTAATGGGATCTCTACTCAATGATCCATTTTCACGCCAATGGAATGCCAGACTAATGGGATGTCGGACCAATGAGCTGACCCCCCATCGGTTCGCAGATGGAGGTATGTTGAGTTGAGACATGTTTAACAGCTCCATCAGACAAAGTAGAGGGAGGCGTATTAAGTTGAGACGTTGTTTTCAACAGCTCATTCAGACAGAAAAGGGAGGCGTGTTGAGTTCAGCCATCTCCACCTCCTAACAGAAGTCTTCATCTCCACTCTGCTGCCCCTCTCTGCTCTACTCTCCTCTTCTGCTTCTCAGCTTGAACCCGATCACTGCAGTGGCCAGTCCCAGCAGCCCAGCGCCCATCAGTGGAGCATAGGTTCTGTAGAAAGCAGAGTGCACCCCAAAAGGATCCCTGTACACAAGGCGAAAGGCCCCTTCAAAACAAAATTTTTGGTCTCTCCAAAATTCCCCTCTCACACTTCCATAGACTGTCCACGTGTACACCACCCCACTGTCCGCTTCAGTGAGGTTGGAGATGGTGAGAATGGGACCTGGACGTCCTGTGTCCATCCTCTCTCCTGCGATCAGTACCCGTGGTTGGTGAAATTTCTGACAGTACCATTGTAAGCGATGGGAAAACCAGGAGTTGTTCAGGTGTTCAGTGATATTCAGAAAGACAGTTTGGCCATGAGAGAACATCACATCCAAGGGGAAACCTTTGGCGCAAACGTGAATGTGAAATGTCCCTATTCTTAGATCATTCACTTTACAAGAATAGATCCCAGATAGCGGTCGTGAAAAAGCTTGAATGGTGAGGGAGTAGTCCCCAGTCTCGGTGCCGTTGAGCATGTACATCACTTCTTGTGGGTGGGTCAGGTTAACGGTGATCTGGGTATGCCCAATGTCGATGGCCCAGTGCACTTTATCTGGGCGCTCCTCTTCTGGAAAGCAGGGAAAAGTCATGTTTTCCTCTTCATAAGCGACGATATATCTGGGCCCAGGGGGAACTATAACGTGGTTCTCACTATAACTTTGACATTGAGCTTTGTTCCATATAAAACAATAGATACAAAATTGACGAGAATTTGACTGACCCGATTTCTCTAATGTAACCAGGGAGTTCTTTAGGTCCACCTGCACTCTGCCTTTTAGCTTCTTCATGGCCGACTCCAGTGAAGTTTTTGTGTCGAGGACCAGACCCAAATCAGAATAAGAACAAGACTTACCAGAGTACATCTGAAGGACGCTGCTATTCCCCAGAGTAAAGGGCAAATGACACAGCACCACATGCTCACCGTTGCCCTCAGAAGACATTGCCTTTTGTTCCTTTTCTGCGCAGACAGTGAGGCGGAAGCTTCCGTGATGTTTGATGATTCCGCGTCTCCAGGCTTCATCCCTGTAGTCTCCGCTGTGGGACAGAGTGAGGTTGGACAGGACAAATCGGAAATTTGAAATAAATTTCACACACTTGATATCATATCCGCCTGGAGCTGGTCTGTCTGGCTGTGAGCAGTTGGCCAAAAGCACATCTCCCTCTTCAGACACCTTGTACAGCACATAGTCATCCACCCTGCTGAACGCCGGAATGGAATGGAAGGAAACATTCCCTCCTGCAGAGTGAAACAGAAGTCGAGGACTGGGGTGAAAACCACTGATGAGGCTCAGCAGGAGAAATCCTCTCACACACATTACTGTCCCCATCTTTCGCAGAAGAAATCCACTCACACTCATCCTTCATTCTGTCAGATGTAATGTAGAGATATAACCTTATAATCCTTCATGATGGAATCAGGTTGGCTGTGTAAATATCTCACTATTTGTGTGTGTGTGTGTGTGTGTGTGTGTGTGTGTGTGTGTGTTTGTGTGTGTGTGTGTGTGTGTGCTTAAATGTCTCGGTATTTGACTGCAGGTGCTGTTTCCATGAAGCTAAATATAAACCTTAAGCCACAAGTGTCACATCCTTTCCCACCAGACACTTTCCCTTCAACACAACACTCCTCCCATTAACTGCCCCTGGTGTGTGTGTGTGTGTGTGTGTGTGTGTGTGTGTGTCTGTTTGTCTGTCTGTCTGTCGGTCTGTGTTGGGTAAAGAGAGGGTAAAGTTTCACCATCGCCTAGAGATGAAGCCTATATTAAATCTTAAAAATTACAAGAAATCTAATCAAATGTAAAAGCTTTTAAATAAAAAGACAAGCTGTTAGAATACAAATCGGTGCCTACATCCCATCTGTCATACAGTTTAAGTGAGGAGTCTGATTACTGATTACTCAATACAGCTTCACCAAAAACCTGCTGCAATCACTCAAAAGTAATTTAATCTGATACTTATAATTATATGGTCAATTGACATGTTCTGAAGTGAAAGTATGCACTCAACCTTCCCGTTGTTCTTGTAAAATAACCAAAATTTCAAAATTGTAGTTATTTGTATTTTATAACATTTTTATTTTAAAATTGTATCAAAATTGTATTTTATTGTATCTAACTGGATGCTCATGGGGATCCATGGCTGTTTTCATACAGACTATGTGAAGATGTTACACACATTTTAATAATTTTCATAACATTTTGGGTGTTTTATTCAATGTTGTCACACCTGTGGTGTTCCGGACAATAAGAAAATTAGGGTGAGACCACAGTAAACTGAATACATTATCTGAAGTTCAGTTGTAAGTTGTTACCAAGGAAACAAACACAACAGGAGGGTTAATTCAAGTAATGGACGTTAGTAAAGTACAAATACTCCCAAAATACACCCCTGCTGTGTGAGCGTGTGCATCTGCGTCTTTTTCAGTTTGTGAGAAAGAGTATGTGTGTGTGTGTGGTTTTGTGGCAAAGCCTGTGTACATACCCTAGCAGATGAGGACTAGAGCCTTCACACCTCTTACAAAGTTCTCAGGAATAGAACGCCTTGACTTCAGGAACCATAGAGTGTGTCACACAGCATCACTAAACTTATTTCATTTTCCATCACCCACTGTCTCCCTGTGTGTCTGCCCAGCAGAGGTGCCCCTATATGGGCCTCTATCCCTCTGTCTGACTCCTGTCTAATTAAACTGCTAATGAGAGTGTCTTGGATGAATTAATTCATTCTTGATGAGTCCCTTGAGTTATAGATTTTTATTCATTAATAAAAGAATAGCCTACATTATTGGAAGCATGATCTGTGTGTGTGAGTGTGTGTGACTGTGTGTGTCCAATTCATCAAGTAGCAGCATATACTGTATGATGTGAATGTGTGTGTGTGTGTGTGTGTGTGTATGTGTGTGTATGTGTGTGTGTGTGTGTGTGTGTCCATTCATCTAGTGGCAGCATATATGACATGTGGGTTGTCAGTCTGGAAGTTGCTCCTCCTCTTCTTCTTGGCAGAGAAACTCAGAGCTGCATAGTTCAGAGCGTCTTCATTCTGAGTCTGAAAAATTACATACACACACACACACACACACACACACACAAGATATCAAGATGTTTTCAGGTATTTCCTAAAAACACACACAGTGCAGAGACAGTGCTACAAATACTGTGTAAGATTAGTTAACAAATAACAGCTTTGATTATAAACATCACATGCATCACATGACTTTTCATATTTATATGATGCAATGGCTTTGATTAGGCTACATACAGTACATCATATCATTTTTTCATATTTATTTATGTAATATATTTTTATACACTTTTATTTGCATTTAAGTATGTCACATAAAGATTCCCTAAAACTGGGAACAGACCTCCTGACTTGCTCAGTCTTATTAGAGTTATAAAGAGATTTAGTCTGGTACAACTGGGAGTTAGTTATGAGCACAAACTTAAAGGCGCACCAGACAGTGTTGTATGCTGTTCTTAGGTTAATTCACCAGCCTTGTAATCACTCGTCTTCCTCTTGCCTCTTCTCTAACCCTCCACCTCATCACCTGTATTACCTTGTCAGTCAACATGACCCTTTGAAAATGTTTATCGCTGGTTCCTGTTCTTTGGTTAAAATCTATGAGGTAGGTGTAAATCATTTTTTATTTTGTTGTTAAACTTCGGAGTTAAAAAAAAAAAATCACCAGTTTGCCTCGTATGCTTTTCATAGTTAATTTTATGTAAATGTAGCAAGATTGGTGGGGGGGGGGGGGGGGGGGGGGGGGGGGGGGGGGGGGGGGGGGGCGGGGCGGGGGGGGGGGG
>JASCQY010151946.1:0-11386 GCA_030264315.1 Sardinella tawilis | reverse complement strand
TGTATTTTGTGTTTTTTTGTTACCAACCCCAGTTGTGTTACCATATCTAAACCATACAAATCTGTTCCATAACATATGTGCTACACGCCTATGGCACACACGTGGCGTTACAGTGAGAGGCTAAAATTGAAGTGAACGGTTGAAATGTATCCCTGAAGGCTTAAGTTGAAGTGACCGGTTGAATGTGCCCCTTGCTCAGGTGTTCCCAGACGTGACCATCCTGTTCAGTGATGTGGTGGGCTTCACTCGAATCTGCAGCCACATCACGCCCATGCAAGTGGTGTCCATGCTCAACACCATGTACACCCTCTTTGACACGCTCAGTGAGAAGCACAGAGTTTTTAAGGTCTGAAACATGAACCCTCAGAATCCCAAACACACACACACACACACACACACACACACACACACACACTAAGGTATAACACTGGCCTCTGCGTACTCCTCTCAGGTGGAGACTATTGGTGATGCCTACATGGTTGTAGCTGGGGCCCCCGAGAAGACCAAGTACCACGCCCACAACATCTGTGACATGGCCCTGGACATGGTGCGCTCCATCGACCACCTGAAGGACCCGTCCAATGGAAACAACATCCAGATCCGAGTGGGTTAGTAGACCGGTCTCACTGGACAGAAGGTCATGATCTGCACAGCACCAAGATCTTCAGGTTTTGGCCACTCACCCTTTGAAACTCCAGAGTGGTATTATACCCTCCAATACATCATACAACCAACAACAGATACAGTACATTCACAATGTGACAGTGTAAGCAATCAAGTGCAATACTCCTCTTTAACCAGTAGGAGTGCTCAAGTGCAAATGCTATGGAATACAGTATATGGCCACTTCCAATACATGAAAGACTATTATAGGAAGTCTACAGAATCTATTTACAATGCTATAAGGAAACTAATGACACACTGTCATTTCAGGCATCCATTCTGGGATGGTGGTTGCCGGGGTTGTCGGTCATAAGATGCCACGCTACGGTCTCCACGGTGACACAGTTCACACAGCATCCGCTATGGAGAGCAATGGGAAGGTGAGTGGAGACAACTGTCATCTGTGCACGATAAGTCATGACACAAGGTCAGCCAGCCCTTCAGCTCTAAAGCATGGCGGAGAGGCGTGGTGTGGGGTGGCGTTGTGTGGCGTTGCATGGGGTCATGTGGTGTTTGTGTTTGCACTCTGTGATTGATTGAGCGTTGTGTCCTCCGGCTCTCAGGAGATGCACATCCAGCTGAGCAGCGCCACCTACGAGCACCTCAAGGGCAGCCACTTCATCTTCGAAAGGCGCGGCACCATCACCATCAAGGTTGGTCTGTCGCCATGACAACAAACACCCTCCACCACCAGCCACAGTCAAGGGCCACGTGTGTGGAGAGTTCACTTTAGCCTCTGGTCAAATAACTGACAATGTCCCCGAGACCATTTTTATGCCCCACTGGGCATCATGACCTACATTCTTTTGATTCATATCCAAGACTGGCTGCGGCTGGTTTGCATCATGCAATGAAAACCCTGAGGTAGTTTTGAGCTCCCGCTGAATTCAAACACCTGTCGACATCCTGTAATTACAAGCAGAGAATTGGCCCTCTTGGTTCATTTCCTGTTCTGAATAGCCCTCACTCTCCATCCTGTCATCTGTATGCTCAATCAAGCTTGCCGCAGCAGGTGACAACTCATGACAGCCTAGTTGGAGGCTTAGGGAAGGCTTAGATTGATTCAAATTAGTGGGTGGTTCAGAATATAACACTCATACATTCATGTTATTTCTATGTAGTTCATGCAAGTCCTCTGTGTCCACATTGCGTTTTGTGACATTTTGTCAGTGGCTGTCTTGTGAGACAAGCTGGCCTGCCTTCACATGGTTGTTAGACAATGATCACATTCTTTGCTGCATCTAATGTGCCAAAGGTCCACGCGCATTTATTTCCACAGGATTAACCTTTACAGATCAGCAGGGATTCAAGCATCAGGGATGGACTTTGATCCACTAATGACCCAGAATATATAGCCATGTCAAATGATAATCTTTGGGAAAAAATAAATAAATAAACAACAAAAAATGTAGATACACATACTGTACAGTTGGCTATGTGACAGCCTCCACGATAGAGGTGGGTGTGAGTTTTTACCAGTATGTTGTATGTTTTTGTGTTTTTTTATGTTTTTTTTGTTTGTTTGTTTTACATTGCTGTTCAATTAAAGACTTACAAAAAAATCTTATAAAAACAATTATACTCACAAGAGTGTATGATATTTTTCTAATAGCTTCTATGAAGAGCATCCGTGTTTTATGTGTGCCAAAGTTGGTTGGTTCGACAGGTGTGTGTGTGTGTGTGTGTGTGTGTGTATGTTTGTGTTTGTGTGTGTGTGTGTGTGTGTGTGTGTGTGTGTGTGTGTATGTATGTGTGTTTTCCTGTAGGGCAATGTGGAGATTGAGACCTATTGGCTGAAGGGCAAGCGAGACAAAGATGGGAATGCCCAGGCTGCCTGTCCCCAGTTTGAGACCCAAACCATCAGCAAGGCCACCATCTCCCCCTCAGAGCCTCCCATCAGTGAAGAGGTGCTGGTGAGCACTAGGACAGGCTTTTGGGACTGTGTACTCTAGTAGTAGACTACATTGTGTAGGCCAGTCGAGTATATCTGTAACATATGCATTTCTACAACATGTTATCTAGCTTTTCCATATCTCTCTCTATTTCTATCAACCCAGATTGAAACCTATACGTTATTGAATTGAACTTCCAGTATGCAGTTGTCATAGTTACTTTGCAACATTCCACAGAGGTCTTCCTTAACCCTCCTATGTCCCTCAAATTTTACTGACACCTTTTATCCTTGGGGTCATTTTGACCCCAGCTACATAAATCCTCACAAAATTTTTAGAATTTGTCCCCCAGTTTTTTTGTGAGAGGTAGGCTACATAAAATAAGTTCCAATAACTACTATCAAAAGCTCAACAAAACAATCACACCTTCCACACCCCTTCAGGAACCCAAAGTACATGCTATGCGCTTACAGTATAGCGAAATGTACAAATTCTCATAAAATCTCATGATTCACACACACATGCCATATTTTGCCCGTTCGCTCAGTTTATGCCATATTGTGCCAATTGCTTGGTTTCACTTGGTACAATTTGAAGTTTATTAAAGTTAGGCTATTATATGTCCCTTATAATATTACAATTACACATGATTCATAATGTTGCATACAGTTAAATTGCCCGGGGGTCAAATTGACCCCAAGGGACAAAGGTGTAACAAAAATTTGTACAGGACATTGAAAAATTGTATTGTGCCAATATCATGCTTACTGTGTTGTTCCCTTCCAATGAGGAAAAGTCATGAAATACTGTATGGAGTAAAAAAAAGAATAGTGATCCATGTATATTATGATGTTAAACATTGCTTGGGGTAAAACAGACCTCAAGGATAATAGGAGGTTTAAGGTGCTTGAATAATGAAGTGTACAAATTGTGTGTAAAAAAAAGTAAAAAAAAAAAAAAAGAAAGTCACCAAAGTGAAAGAACAGTGACAATTTTTTTTTTTTCATTAAAATGCTGGTTCACCGACAATGCCTCCTTGCTCCCTGCTCACCTATGCTTCTACATTTGAGTTTGTGAGATCGAGATCCTACCACATTAGAGTTTGTTTTTTTATTTTCCTCACAGCTGTCTTCTACTGAGCTGGTCTTTGCTATAGGTCAGTAGATAACCTGTTTGCTTAAGAGGTCAGTCCGGCATGCCTCAGTCGTTTCTAAGGAGACAGCACGCTAGAGGCTAATCGAATTGTCTGTTCGTCTGGCACAGGTTTTCCCATCTGTGGCAGGCGAGGACGAGGACGACATCAAGTCCATCCGCTCACACCGCATCAAAATGGAAGCCTCTGGAAATTCCTTGGAGGAATCTATGGAAGAGTGCAGAGTGGAGGAGATGTCTATGAGTAAGGTGAGGGTGTAGATGTCTATGAGTAAGGTGAGAGTATAGATGTCTATGAGTAAGGTGAGGGTATGTCTGAGTAGGTGAAGGTATACGAAGATGTCTGAATAAGGTGAAGGTATAGATGTCTATGAGTAAGGTGAGAGTATAGATGTCTATGAGTAAGGTGAGAGTATAGATGTCTACGAGCAAGGTGAGAGTATACATAATGTCTGAGTAGGTGAGGGTATACAAAGATGTCTGAGTGAGGTGAAGGTATAGATGTCTATGAGTAAGGTGAGAGTATAAGGTGAAGGTGCAGATGTTTATGAATAAGGTGAGATTAGATGCCTATAAGTAAGGTGAAGGTATGTACTGTAGATCTCTATAAGTACTCTATAAGTAGTGTGAGGGTAGAGCTGTATGAGTACGGTTAAGGTACAGTATATGTCATGAGTAAGGTGATGGAGTACAGTAGATGTAGTCTTGTTAGGTGCAAACACTGATCAGATGTCTGTTCATAAAGGAAAATGTGATAAATGTGTGTGTGAAACACAGTGTAGATTTGTTATTAGAGGGAAAGGATCTGAAATGTTTGTTCAAGTTACAGTAAAGTTAAAGTAAAGTTTAGTTAGAGTTAGTGTTTTGCAAGGCTATGTTGTGTGTATGGTTTAAGATGGAAGCCTTTATCCTTGGGTCAGGTCAGGTAAGAAAGATGTCATGGATGAAATTATACCTAAGTGAGGTGTCTGGTACTTTGAGTGTACATTCAGGAGATTTATTTTTATATATTTCAGTGTAAGGTGTGAAATGTCAGAGAGTAAGATAAGCAGATATGTGTGTGTGTGTGTGTGTGTGTGTGTGTGTGTGTGTGTGTGAGTGTGTGTGTGTGTGATAGTTTTTACATTTTGGAGATCTTTTCCTTTAGTCCTTTTAGTGTTGACATGAGACAAGATGAAATATGGAGGATGTCTGGTCTGGCTCTCATGTCCTGTGAAAGAGGCATTATGAGTCTGACAGCTTGGCCTTTCCATGACATTCAACTTTAATCGTGATAAGAAAACCTCACAGATTTTCCCCACTTTTCGCTTTTTCCAAACAAACATACTTTCCCCCTTCTCCTCACTCTCTCCCACTTTTCCTCTGCCTCAGTCTCATTATAAAGATGCGCTCCAGGACGGCAGTCAGCAAGACCCTCGCATCGAGCTCGACTCCCCTGACTTCGACGGGAGGAACTCCATCATGGAGTCTCCCGACGGCTCGTGCGACTCCTGCAGCTCCGAGAAAAGTGCCATGTGTGTCGTGTCATGAGTCCGAAGGCTGCAGGGACCTTGAATAGAAGCTTCACCGCCACACCGCCTGCTTTTGCGCACAGCTTGAGCTGAAGCGTTAAACCTTTGTGTGGACACAAGCTCTTTTATGCGATCACTTGTGGCTGAATGCTTTTGTCAGTGCTTGATTGTGTCGTGCACATGAATGTATACAATAGCAGTTATTTCTAAGTCATATCTCACTGAAAAATACTGAAAATTATTCCAGCTGCTCTAGTGATTCACTACTAGTTCTTGTAAATGTCTGAAGTGTGTTGCACATATGAATCCATGATCATTTTTTTTTATCTCATGCCCCTGCATTTCGCTCCATTTTGTCTCGATGTTCATCATGCCGTTAAGTAGCCATGTAATATCGATGGTGAAGAGTGAAGAGTCCTTAATGGCAGAAATCCCCTCTTCAAGCCACCCGTTTGCCTCTAGTTGATGCATATTGATTCTCCATGCTGCTGCTTCCAGCTTGGCTGTTTGCTTTGTGCTCACCAAACTGACCACTCTGAGTTGAAATCAGCACGATTTGCACCCACACGATTGCTGTTGGTTTTGTTGAAGTGTCTGCTGTTGGTTGTCACCCATATGAAGCACTTAATGTTTTTTTGTTTGTTTTGTTTTGCTTTTTGCCATCGATCTTTATTTGGACCTGCATTATCATTCAAAGCTGCTTGTGTGTGCTGTGTTCTCACTGATTTGACAACATGTAGTGATGACACGTGTTAGATGATGTTAATGATGATGTTTGTGTGTGTGTTTGTGTGTGTGTGTGTGTGTGTACACGTGTGCGTGCATGTGTGTGTGTGCGTACTGTATGTGTTTAAACGTGTGTGTGTGTGTGTGTGTGCGTGCATGTGTGTGTGTGCGTACTGTATGTTTTTAAACTTGTGTGTGTGCGTGTGTGTTTACGTGTGCGTGCATGTGTGTGTGCGTGTGCGTGCATGTGTGTGTGTGTGTGTGTGCGTACTGTATGTGTTTAAACGTGGGTGTGTGTGGGTGTGTGTGCAGCACATGTTTGTGTGTGTGTGTGTGTGCAGCACATATTTGTGTATATCGCACGGTCATTGTTCAGTGTGCTGTGATAATAAATTAAGGTGACGGAGGAGCTGAAGCAGATCATTGGATTGTTTTTCAGACACACACGGGTGGGCAATTACATGTACAACACAGCACAGCACAAAACAACTATTCAAATGGATGATCAATATACACTGCAAACAAACAAAAAAAGATACTGCATGCTGGCGCATGGCATAAATCTACCTTCACATCTCTCTTATTCCTCTTGAAAACGTCTTTTTTGTTCAGAACACCATAATTATTCAAATGTTTGTAAATGGAATGAACAATGCCCAGCTACTGACCACATTAAACATATCCCATAGCTTGATATGAAGACTTTGAAGGCATTGTCCCTGCATATTAAAAAGCACTGTTGTTCTTTAATCATTCACACCCAATACTGATAGTGGGCAATGTTTTCTAATACTCACTAGTCTTTCACAGCACTATTGTATGGTTGTCCTATACTACAGTATACATCAATGAAAGGTAGAACTTACAGTACTTGTCATAAGCATTACTGACTAAAACATACAGAAAGCCTCATTTCAAAGCAAATTTACATTTAAAAGTCATTAACAGGTTAAAGGAGGCCCGCACATTAAGGAATGATATAACATTAAATAACATAACTGTAAAAAGAACACTGAATTACTTGGTCACTCCACCCACATCTTGATGGTAACAAATGAAACAATGAGAGCATGTTTCCCATAGTGATCTGCAAAGTCCAGTCTGAAGTGTCTATTTATGGGGGTCTTGAGTGGGATTGGTGAGTGTTCATAAGCATGGCTAGATGAGCACAGATGTCAGCTCCTGGTTTGAATAACATGTCTGTCCTGTCCCACATATGCTCAGATGGCATTTCCTAGCGAGGGGCAGGAGGATGTGCGCCTGAAGGTGGCGTCCTCGCGCTCCAGGTGGAAGGCGGCTCGCTGGTGGCCATCTTTGGGGGTAGGCCTGAGCGAGCAGTGGAAACAGAAGGCATAGAAGAAGGCCACCAGGAGCAGGAAGCAGACGGTGCAGAAGATGATGACGATGAGGATGGTGTGGACGTGCAGGTAGACATCGCCCGAGGAGAAGTCGGCATGGAGGGTCGGAGCTCGAGGTGGCACAGTAACTGGTGCTCGATTGGTGTGGAGGTTTGGAACTACAGTCATGGCAGTGGGGGGTTGGAGTTTCTTGTTTACCTGAAGTATAAAGCAAAAAGCACAAACATCAGAGTGTTCTCATACTCATTTCAGTCAAATCCATCCACAACATATCCAATGTTCAGCATGGCTTTGTTATGTTCAGCATAGAGATTATGTTTTGAAATAATATGTCTTATAAGTAAAAGTATACTCTTGAGCCTGTGAAAATGAATTAAGTTCATTAAACTGTATTTGCTATTGCTAAAGTTACCCTTCAGCCATTGTCTGCAACATGTGCTTATACAGTATTTCACATTTACTTTAAGGTGTAGCCAACACACACCCCACACACACGCGAGAAAAAAACCCACCTCAATCCAGTTTGCGTGAAAACACACATTTTTGCAACTTAGTTTTATAAACAGAAGCTCTGCAAGCTAAAGTTTCATCAGACAGGCAAAACAAAAACAGACATAAGAAGCAAGAAATAAACCCAGCTGACCTTCGTTTTGCCTCACTCTTCTTCCCAGAGCCTTCACTCGTCTGAAAAGGGTCTTCTGTTTCTTTTGTGTGACAGAGACACTGATCCATTTGCAGTGCAATAGCAAACAAGGTATGAGAGGAGAGGAGACGAGAGGAGGGGAAGGAAAGGAGGGAGGAGGAGGGAAGGGAGGGAGGGGAGGATGAGGAACGAGGGATGAAGCACTGCCTTAAACAAGGGCACGTTTCCATGACAACCTTCTCTATAAGCGAGGAGCGTGAGAGTGACATCAGCAACACTTGAGGTTAGTAGTCATAGGAGGAGAATAGTGAGATGAGCGCTATGATTTGCTCAGACTAATTGCGGAGCATAACTTGTATGTTATGATTATCATAATGATGAGGCTTGAGGCTTGAGTGGGTTCTATATGATGGGCTTCCATATAAATAATCAAATGTCAAATTTTGTATTACTGTATGCATTTTGTATGTTTAATATATTGATTTTTTTGTAAACAATCCCACTGTCACTTTCATTAAAAAAAACGATATACAGTATATATACAGAGAGAGTGAGAGAGAGAGAAAGAAAGAGAGAGAGAGAGGCACAGAGAGAGATTTTTTAATAAGCATTATAATGAGAGCAATGAATAAAACTGGTCTAAATGTTGCTATTCTGGACTCTCCAGTTGCCTGGTGGATGTGTGAGTTTGTTTAATCAAATTAGTTCCGTTCTTTTGGACAGTGGAGAAGGCAATTTGCATGTTTTTGTTCAGAAAATTCATTTTAAACCCATAATGTTGTCTCCTGTAAGCAGTATTCAAAATACTAATAGGCCCATCACTCATCATGTGCAATAGGACTGTTCCCATATTTACAAAAACATAATTAAAACAAAAACATTGGTCAGTGATGCAAAATAGTCTACTATAAATATACAGAGGTAAAACTTCCAGCAGACATTATGTTTATTGTTTTCAGCAAACTAGTTATACTGTAAATGCAAATTTATCAACAGCATAACCACACAGGGTTGAGGTATAGTCAGTAATTAAGGATCTTGGTAGGCTATAGCTAAATAGCTATACATGACCTGTGCCACCATTATGCTCAGTCTTTTATCACATCACTGGACTAAATGCATTATTGTTTACTTGGAACCTTTACAGTCTATGTTTTTTAACCACTGATCTAAAACAAACACTGTATTAAGCCACATCAAAAGTTCCATATTGAGCAACTTAATATTCTTATCCTACCAAACCCTAACCAAAATCCAGCAGTACTATGCCACTGAGACCATTCTGTACACATGCACAAAAAATTTACAAAATCCAACAACCTCATGAATGACAATGCCAGACAGGGAAGTTGTGTGTCATGTGTAGTCTATCTGAGGTAGGCTACAACACAGCATGGTAGGTACAAAAACCTAGGCACCACTAAATTGGCAAACTCCAAAGCCAATTCAGCGCAATGGTAATTCGTAATTTGAAATTCTTGTTTTTAGTGGTCAAAATATGAGTAGAAAGCAAGCTCCTGCACACCATTCTCATTTGCAACCAAAATTTATTTTGCAATGTTTCGGCCAGATGACCATCATCAGACAATTAGTGGTCAAATTATAAAATGTGTAATATACAGTAAGTGGTCAACACATGAACTAATGTGTTAATGTGTTAAACTTTTTCACAAATCAGTTGTCATGATTAAAATCTTGATTTTTATGGAGGAAAGCAGTTTCAAACTGTGGTGTTTGTGCAACATGTGGATTAAAAAAGAACCTAAAACACTAGTATAACCAGCATGTCTTTTAGTACACCTTTGCTGTGGACTCAGTGTCCTTATCCTGGATTGCTTTGCCTTTTCTCTTCCTCTCTTTTGCATCCTTCGAACACACCCCAAATGTTTCTTTTCTTCTTTTCCCAGGGAGACCCTTGTAAGGCATACAATAATGATCGATGAGTGCACTCAGGTAGATGGCCTCTCCTGCCATCTGCTGGGTCTAGGTGGAGAAGCAAAGAGGATGTCGTTTGGATTGCTAACCAATGGTTCTAGAGTTACTCCACTTCAGAATCTTTTAGTGCAACCTCTTGCTGTTGCTGAGGACAGTGTAGACAGGGAGGGTAAAAGCCATAGATATATAGAATACTATATATCTATGGTGAAAGCGGTGTAAACACATTAAGTTTGTTTGAATATTTGGTGTAAACACATTAAGTTTGTTGCCTGGGTAACAGAGAATGTTTACAGCTGTGGAATTAGGTCTAAACAATGATAAGAATGCCAACTCCAGTGATGATTTCTCATGTCATAGATGTGGTCTGATTCAAAGACAAAAGAAAAGACCTGTCCCTGTCTCCTTACAGCAAGCCTACAATATCTCTGTATGTTTTCATGGTTTCCATGACAGTCTTTAAAATCTGTGAATGTTCTTCATTCTAGCAAGTTTTGATTTGTATAATAATATAATGTGGTCTATAATGACTCATGTGTTTACGTTGTGTTTAGGCATAACTAATGAATTTGTCTGATAGTCTTCTCATGAGTTCTTCTTATAGTCACTGGTTTTATGTTTTTAGTTATTGTTATAATGATGATTTACTTTAGTTATTAGAAAGATATACTATACTATTTATACTGTATAGGCTGTATGATTTCAACTGTACATTTTATTGTGTATAAACAATATCTGCAAAGAAGATGTCATGTTACATTAAAATAGTTTATTTAGTTTTATTTACTAGGCCTATTTGGCAAATAAAATAATTTTCCTTTTTTCTATTCAGTGAGATGTCCGAGTGGGCAGATTATATTAAAGCCATCCTGAAGGACAAGCTCACAGAGGATGTGGCTTTGGTGGGTTTCTACAACAAAGCTGTGTGGGCCTCAAAGCCAGGAGGCTTCATGGCCGCCATCTCTCCCCCAGAGGTACAATCCCTGATGGGAAGAAACAGGGCGAATTTGCTGGAGATGGGAACCACCGTTGGAGGACAGAAGGTCCTGATCATTCGAGACAGCATGATGGGAGGCGAGGCAGAAGCTCGCTTTGTGGATCTCAGAACTAAAGGCATGGATGGGAAGGCCATGACAGTGGTGAAGACGCACAAGGCTCTGGTGTTTTTGATGGGGAGAAGAGGAGTGCATGCAGGGTTGATACACAAGAAGGCCTTAGCTGTAGCCTCTTTCCTTAGGCAGCATGGGATATGACAGGTCTAAGACAAAGGCAATGAAAGTTTGAGAAGTAAAAGCATCTGAAACCCTGTTACATTGCTCATATTCATCAACTTATTTTGTGTTATATCAACTGTCTACACAAAATGCTTTATCCCTGGTCTAGTCTTGTAGTACTCGAGTCCGGTCTCGAGACCATTTTTTGCTTTCTTGGTCTCGTCTCGGACTTGACCCTTCAAAGACTCGGACTTGACTCGGACTCGGCCAACAGTGGGAGGAGGACTCGTAA
>JASCQY010151876.1:0-11392 GCA_030264315.1 Sardinella tawilis | reverse complement strand
TACTAATTATGAATTAGCCTAATGAACTAAAATCATCTGTTAAACCCCCATGCCCATGCACAACACTGTGTTACTCTTTCTCCCAACAGTATTTACCCCTATGATGAGTTCTCCAAAACATAGATAAGTGTTTTGGCCCATATGGCCTTCCATAACAAGAAAAGAGATGTTAACCGTTAACTTCAACTTTTGTTCATGCAACAGCACAAAAATGACAGGAGCCTGCATAGTCATGCAGGCCATATAGTGGGCCACTGTCATTGCACTTTATAATCTGAAGATCAGATTGTTCATGTTACTAATAAGCACTTGAAGCTTTGAGAAATGAACCATTTTTCAACACATTTGGCTGAAAGTCTTCAAAGTGTCATGAGGCTTCATCTCGCCATCACTACTCAGAAGCCTGATTGCAAAATGTCGCCCAACTTCATTCAATCAGGAAACCGAAGCAAACCGTAGCTGACCGGTTATATTTTTGCAAATTATAAAGTAATATAGTAGGGTACGCCACTGTCATGATTACTACTGTACAGCCAGATATTCTGTCATGCTTCCAATGGTGAGATATCGGACTTATTTTTTGCAGTGGGCTTCATAACTAGATGCATACTCACCAGTAGAGGGCAGCAAGTGCTGTTTTCTTACTGTGACCAAATATCATTACAGTAATCACTGCATTCCATCTCATTCTCTCTCTGTCTTCTTCTCTCTTTCCCTCTCTACTGCATTCTGTTTTATGTATTCTACATCTTTCCCTCTTGCCTGCATTGTGTTTTATTCTCTCTATCTCTTCACTCTGTCCATCTCCCTGTCCTTCCCTAGAATCTCTTTGACTCTCCCCATCTCGATGCTCCTGCCTTGTTGCTCTTGCATGATGTGTATACACTTTTTTCCCCATGCTCTTTGTCAACAAAATGATTCAGTAGCCTGAAGGTAGAGCATTAGAGACATGGCAGCCTGGCCACCCGTGCCCTCCTACCACCTTTGCTTAATTATCATCTCCCGTCATTTGGTGAAGTCTGATGGAGCCCCATATTGCTTATTTGAGACCCCATCACCTGATATACAGTACCAACTGTATTGGCCATACAGTGTGCAGTAAGTGTGCAGTAGGGTACTAATGCAATTTTTTTTTTTTTTGCATATATTGATAGGTTAGGGGACACTGATTCATATTGTGACAGGTGTCACTTTGGCATCCTTGAGCATTTTTTGAAAATGACATCATAAACCACATCCCTTTTATTTCAGTCAATTTACATCTAATATGCAATTTTAAAGACAACCAGGTCAAATTGGTGGTGTCAAATTAAAGCCCACATCACCTCAAAATCAATATGTTGGATATACTGTTTGAGTATATTTACCTAAAACAGGCATGGCCTATTTTTCAGTGTGTCTCTTGAAACATTATTAGCTGTGTTTATATTAAAATATAATAAATCAATGCCAAAGTACTATCCTTACAGCAACATGCTCAATGCAAAAATCAAGAAATTGGCAAACAGTTTATGTAAATGTAGTCTATTTCTCTGCAATGTGACAATTGCAATATATTTACATTTATGTATCAGATACCTTTATCCAAAGGCACAAAAAGAGGACTAACACATAACCCAGTTAAAACCTTACTGAGAGTATGACTGGCTTACCGCGCAGTAAGTTGGCATGAAGACGATAGTTAATGTTAGTGCATTCCAGGTAGTTAGAGGTTTTAAGACAAGAGGCATGCTCTGAAGAGCTGAGTCTAATAGAATTTCTTGAGGATGGAGATATATCCTCTTCTTTATTCAAAAGAACTGAAGTGGTTAAACAACTTTCTAACATTCCATTTTACCATCTTTCTTAGTAAGTGATTGGGTGATTCTTTTTTCAGGTAGGTCTATTATAATTTTCATTACAGAATATATTATAATTCTATCCATCATTAAACATGTTTTGATCACTCACAAAAAAAGCATTAAAAAGTGTTACTGAATGTACGTTTCAATAAACATGCGGGAGCAACACTGTACGTTGGGCTATGGGTTTTACCCACATACCCTCAGTCATGGCTGTTGTCTCACATGAGTTCAGAGACAAGAGAGAGCAGTGCTGAAGATGAATAATATACTGTAACTCTTGCGCACCCTTATGTTAAACAACAGTACTGTATGCCTATCTGCTATATACAGCATATTACTGTACCTGTTCTTCCAGAAGCATCTCTTGGTTCATCTCCTGTCCTCAATCACTGTCACATACTTCTCTGAGTCTCTCTCTCAAGCACACTCTCCTCTCTTCTCTGTTTTATTCTCTGCATCTCTCTATCCTTCTCCACCAACATGTCTTTTAATCTGTCCATCTCTCTTTCCTTTTCCTCCAGATTCTGTTTCATTTTCTCCATCTCCTTGTCCTTGTGCATAAGCAGCACCACCTCATTTTCTGTCTCTCCTGCTCTCTGCCCTTCTTTCAGTCTCTCTAACATCAATATATCCTCTCTGAGCTGATGCATTATGTCCTGTTGGAGTTGAGGCATTATGTCCTGTTTGAGTTTATAACACATGGTTTCAATGATCTTCATGAGGTTTCTCTCTGCTTCAGCCCTGACTTCTCCCTCATAGCTCTCTCTCATCTCCTCCATCTCTCTCTCCTCTCTTTCTCTCACTCTGATCTGTTTTCTCTCCATCTCCTCTCCCTTTGCAGTCTCTCTCTTTAACTCCATTTCCATTTGTTTCTTCCCCTCATCCCTCTCTTCTCCCATCTTTTGCTCCAATTCTGCTGTTCTCTCTTTCAAAGCTCTAATTTCTCCTTGATGTTGCCGAATGTCTCCCTGTATCTTCATCAGGGACTCCTGCACACTGTAACGCTGTTCTCTTCTCTCTCTGGCCTCCCTCACTCTCCTCCCCTCTGACACTGTGGGTGCTGTGTCAGGGCAGGCTCCTCCTACTGCAAACACAGAAACTGCTTATTGGAGAGAGACCTGTCTGAAGGGAGCACTCTGAATAATGAGCACTTCAGTCTAATGGCCTCTGCAAATGTACAAGCTTAGTATGATTTAGCTGATTTAACTACATCAACAGTGAACATAAAAACCTGCCACAACTGAGCATGACATTTAGGGAGTAAGGCCTAGGCCAGGGGTCTCCAACAGGTAGCCACTGGCCGAAGAGTTGCTTGCCAAGGAGGAAATGTAAATAAATTACATAGCTGTCCCAAAAGGTATTAAACCTGTTTAAATCTCTATGAAATCAAATCAAAACATCCTGGTCGGATATAGAGATCCCAGTTTTACTGGGATTCCAAGCATCCTGGTCTGATATAATGAACCAAGTTTTACTGGTCTTCGATGAAACATGATAGACATGATGCAATTTCACTGCATTTTTTACAGCAGTAACTATATGCATGTGACAAATAAACCTCCTTGTATCCCTGTATCCTTGATAGTAGTGCACACCAGATTTGGCTATAACTGGAAAATTAAGGTGCCAAAGAACATCAGGCAAAATGTTTCTCCCACAAATTTAGATGAGATGAGTTTGTCTCCAAGACTATTAATAATAGCAGTGTAAGATACAGTAATTGTAGAAGTAGCTCTCAGCCATGTTGGTTTTGTCAAAGTAGCTCTCAAAGCAGAAACGGTTAGAGACCCCTGGCCTAGGCCCTTTGTCCTTCTCTAAAGTGTATTTGAATACTAGCCTATAGAAATTACACATCCGTTACTTGTAAATAATGGCATACGTACACCATACAGAAGAAATCATGCTCCATCTTTTGAAAATGTGAGAAGAATCTTGGTCTTGTTCACAAAGGGTCAAAGGATCAGAGGCCCATCCAGTTACTGTAATAGAATAGTGTTGCATATTGTAACTGAATAAGTGATACTGTATACTGTAGCTTCCATTATCACCAGATGTTCCACACTCACCAGTAGAGCGCAGTAGGTGGGGTCTTCTAACAGCCACTGAGCATACGGGAGTTAATCAGATGTAGGAAAAAAAACAGAGGGGGGTAATAATTACAGTATAAGTGTGTCAATGGAAAGCAATATATGGAATGATATTTAAAAAAAAAAAAAAAAGTAAAATTAGCAATTCAATTGTGAGAATTGAAACAAACATGACAGAAAGTGCAGTGACTAGTCATTGTACATGGCCCTGATAATGTGATCACAAAAACACGAGCTCTATCATGCGGACGGCACAATGTGCTTTAGCCATTGGCGTAACATGACTTTACTATCTTGTACCAGTGCATCGTTCGTTTTTTTCCGCCAGAGATGCACGTTGTCTTGATAGCAAGTCGCAACGTGCCCAAATAGCAGTTTCAGAAGAAAGGGAGGGAGGGAGGAGGTGTGATCCAGCACAAAACTTAAATTCTGCTAGTTTCGGCATCCAAATGCGCCATCTGCGGTTGACTGAAAAAGAATCGGTGGATAGTCATTCACACAAACTGAAATGCTATTTTGTAATGATTTGGGATATGGAAAGTTGTGCACAATGCAGGCACATCTCACTTCTGTCATCTGCAGGAATGAACATCAGTGAAAAATATGTTTATGCTTGGCAGTGTTTCACCTGCCAACACATAGCCTAATATTGCAAGGAAAAATATGTGTGACTGGTGGGAGTGGGAAGTCAGGCCATGTAATTAGTCACGTAAGCAGAGCGTAGGCAAACACAAAACCTAGCAACCTACCTTGAATCTAATTTCCTCCTGTGATGAGGAAGCGCAGGTAGATTAGGGTAACCTGTTACTTGGGCCCACTTTTTGTCTGAGACCTCACAGCGCAGCAGTGGTGAGAGCACTGTTGGTGTGTAGCTACGGCTGGCGGATAAAACGCAGAGTGGCTGTTAAGCAATTCGTGTCACCTCCAGTGGAAAAGAAAGCCAACCACTGGCGTGTGTAGTGGGGATTTTAAGAAGTCAAACGTGCCAAAAGCTTATTCTACCTGCATGGCGGGCTTCCGTGGAAACTGTAAAAAAAAAACAAACAATTGTAGCCACTGTTTTTCCCTGGTGTATAGGTCATCTCTGGGCCTGTCCAATACCCTTAGGGTAGTGTGGGTGCTATCAGTAAGCCTGTGGAAGGCCTTGTTGTATGAGTGTGCCTTCTTCAAATATTGTTTATTTTCATTATTTCATCTTGCTGAATGTATGGTTTATTTGGCAAAGCTTATTCTTTCCTTACTTTGCCAGCCAAGGGGGAGGAGAGGAGCGCCATTTGGGCTTATGCCATTTGGGCTTGGCAAGTGTGCTGGTCATACAAGCCTGTGTGGTGTGGTGCTAACGGTACAAGTTCTATCTGTGTGTGGCAAATTAACAGTGTTGTCCCTGCCACGCAGGCCTGGTGTATGTGGTGGTCACACAAGCCTGTGTGGTGTGGTGTTAACGTGGCAAGTTCCATCTGTGTGTAGTGAATTAATAGTGTTGTCCCCGCCACGCAGGCCTGGTGTATGTGCTGGTCACACAAGCCTGTGTGGTGTGGTGGTAAACAGTTCTAGTTGAGTGTAGAGAATTACAGTACTATTCCCTGCCACTTGGGGCTTGGTGCATTTGTTGCGTGTGTTGTGTAGTAAACATTAGTTGCTGAGTTTACCTAGGGTAGGGCACTTGCTACCCAAGTGTGGTGTATAGAGCTGAAGACTAATACTAAGTGTGGCGTATAGAGCTGAAGACTAATACTAAGTGTGGCGTATAGAGCTGGAGACTAATACTAAGTGTGGTGTATAGCTGAAGACTAATACTAAGTGTGGTGTATAGAGCTGAAGACTAATACCAAGTGTGGCGTATAGAGCTGAAGACTAATACCAAGTGTGGCGTATAGAGCTGAAGACTAATACCAAGTGTGGCGTATAGAGCTGAAGACTAATACCAAGTGTGGTGTATAGAGCTGAAGACTAATACTAAGTAGTATCTTGTGGTGCCCCCTGCAGGGTCTCCTCTTTGGCTGACTCTCTCTGCCCTTCTCCTTCCCCCTCGCCCATTAGTGTTGTTGTGTGCCCCTATTGGGGATGAATTTTCTTGATTACAGTGTGTGTATTTAACTTATTATTTTCCTTCTATTTTTCTTTTGTGTGGACACACGGCATAGTGTACTAACAGTTTGGCCTCAGCACATTGCAGTGTATGTAATTACAATTTGTTGCACATTGATTAACAAAGGAGATATATTTATCATTAAAATATTGTATGTTTTTTAGCCTAGAAATCTAGATCACATAGTGGCAGAATATATTCTTGCCTAGCTACTTGGTCTAGTCTCGCACGGTAAAGGCAAATCCTGACCTGTCTCGACGTAGGGCTGACCAATCAGAATGCTCTATCTTGGTCACTGGGGCGGGTTTAGCACGATGACGAAAGGGCTGTCTGTTGGATGAAACGGCTGCCTGATAGCTCTGATTGGTCAGTAGCGCTGGCCTATTACGCGCAGAGACAGTTTGAATGACAACTTCAGCGCAGTGAACAGTCCGATTCCAGACTACACAATTCATGTGTATAGTTTGGCTTGCCAGGCAATGTTTGTACACATCCTCTTGTTTCATTCAGTTGAATAGGCATAGTGGGGAACAGTGGTGCTCATTGGTTAAATTATTATTGACCTAGGATAAACTTAAGGTTGTGGAGGTCACATATGAATGGAAAATCGTTACTGTATGTCCATGAGGAGGAGATTTATTGGTTATGTCTACTGTAGGCAACAGATTCTAATTATGAAAGGTGTGCATTAGTGCAGGTGTCTTGTCAAAGTGACCGATCATTTTAACCACTGCTGTCCCCAAGATATTATGAAAATAGACAAAATACTTGCAAAATACGTAAAGATGGAAGATCTTTGAGTAGCCTAATCCTATTCTTTTCAAATAAATCCCTAGTGACAGGCCAAATTGTAGGCTACTTCACTTTTTTATTGAGCATAACAATATCAATGTTATAAAGAAACATGCGCCGTTGACTTCTGACAATGCGCTTATGATCATGAACATGGGGCTCTAAGTGTTTAGGATGCGTTCTTACTCAAATAGTCAAGCAGAGGTGAATGGGTAAGTGTTTTGGTCAAAGGAGATGCAGACACATACTTATTTCTTTCTCTTTCAGCATATAAACAGCAACATATTAAAATAGCATGTATGGTAGGAGAACCAAAAGGCAAAACACCAGCAGACTGCCAGTGTGCAGCAGTGCACCAGCAGCATGTGGAACGAAGCTGCAGACAGTCTCGTAAAGAATCTTCGATGTGTTTCCAGTTTAGGCTACCTTGAACACAGACAAACAACATTTATTGTCACTCACAATCTATAAGTTGATCCATGCTCCATCTCAGATCAGGACCTACAGGAGAAACACATGAAACAAAGATGAGAGAATGTTGAGCTAATTATTTGGTCATCTTAAACATGTCACTGGATTGGTGCAAAAATTTGGTAGTGATTAATATTGAGAGAAAAAATGAATTTGTCTACTCACCCATCAGAAAAAGCTGTTTGCCTCTCTCTTCCAGTTGTTTGTTTTTCTCCTCCAACTCCCTCTCTTTCTCCTGCAGTTGGGCTCTCAGGTCCTCTACCTGTCTGTTCCTGTCCTGCTTCTCCTTCTCCAGAGCCATCACCTGTAGTTTACTATTCTCAAGCTCAAGGGTCAGGTGTGCTACGTGTGCGCTTCTCTCACTCTCTTGTCCGTAATCTCCTGCATTGGTTACTTCTGTCCCCTTCCCACCCTGTACTTTTATCTTCCTCTTCGTCTTCTTGGAGTCTGCTTTCTGCTTGTGCCTCCCATCGGGAAGCTCATTGCTCTCAATCTTTTTGCTGTTCTCTTGTATTTCCATTTCCTCACATCTCTGATTGGCTAAAATTAAATTGAATTGAATTAAATTAAATTACATAAACTAGGCCTATACATCCGAGTACATGAGCTTGATTATTTATTTCTCTGTGTAGATAAATGTTTATGAGAAGGCACTTTGACTTTCATACTGTTTGTTCGAAGTCAACATAAATTACTGTACCATGTTACAAGTTGTTGCCAACTGCTTGTGGTCAGGGACATACAATAGTAATATAGTCTCTATAGCATGTGCAGTATGATTCTCATGTTTCTCTGTACAGTACTTACCCAAAGCACTCGCAGATTCATCCATCTTAACTCTGTTGAAATCATGTGTAGTGCTATGCACTGGAAAGAGCACAGGACAAACACATGTTTATATATAAACTATATAAGGCCTACACTGTTGTGTTCTGCATCAGTGGATATCATTGTACTGTATGACCAGTGAGAACACCAAAGCATGCCGTTTATTATAGCACCTGTTTGGTGCAAATATTTCATTCCATCCTGTTCTTCATTTTATCCACCTCCAAGAGGCTCTCCACTGCTATTATCTTCCCTCTTTTGTTTCATGTTTATTTTAACTTCCACTTCCAGAACCTTCTTTCATTTTTACTTTTGTCTAGCCACATTTCTAAGTCCAGATCATGTGATAGATTGTGATCATGAAAAGTTAGTCCTTCTCTGCACTTACTGTGATACTATTTCATTGTAACAGAATGAGAGTGACATAATGTACAACATTATTATGATGCACTACTAATGTTTTTTTTTTTTTTTTTTTTTTAAGAATTTTAGACAAAATGGCAGATAGTGTTATGGTGTCCATGAGGAAGTTAAGTTCTGGCATGGAGACAGGACAGGGTCCTAAGGTAGAGCTTAGTAATAAGTCGTGTCTGTTTACTTACTGCTGTAGATGACTCCTCTTCCTCCTTAAACAGTGACAGCAAAGAGAATGGTAAATGGTAACACTTTAAAGGGCAGAAATACAGTATACAGGTATGACTGTGAGATTTATTTTTGCATCACACTAAAACATAAAATTCAGCCATCTTCATTTCGATGCAGGTTCAAGTCTGGCTGCTCTTGACTGGGGTTTAGCATAACACTTGCTGCAGGTTGCTGCAGACATGAAGATGAAGGCATTACATCTGAAGGCACTAAACCACAGTTTAAAAAAGACAAAAGTCCTCACCGTCACACTGCAGTTGTATCTGCATCACCTCCATGTGATCCTCACTGATAAGCTGGCATCTGTATTTACCCGTGTCATCCTCCCTGCTCTCTTTGAGTCTCAGGGACACGTCTCCCCTGGGCAGCCTCTGGGTGTTCAGACTCACCCTGCCCTCATAGTCCTGCCTCACTGTAACATGGCCACTCCTGTACAGGTAGATACACTCCGTCCCCTTGAACCACCTGATCTCCATGCCAACGGCACTGGACTCAGGGGACAGGTGACAGGGCAGGGTGATGTCGTCACCAGTCAAAAACTCCATATTATTGAATGTGATCAACTTCATCTCTGAAGAAAAAAATCACACTTACTGATACAAACACATGAACAAACAAGCCAGAAATCACAAGCATGCCACTACAAAATAAAAACATATAGTACATAATACGTTGAAAAATGCATTTTTTTTTAGAGTTGCATAATATGGATAAAGCCTTGTTTCTGTGTTTATAGCACCTTTCTGAGTCATAAATAGGATACATTTATCCCCATATTTCAAATAAGGCTACATTATATTGATTAAAAACTGCCACTGACATGTTAACAGGGAGATTTGACTATTTTAAAGTTGCAAAATATTCCAAACAGAACATTGATTCGCATCCATGTTCAGTTTTCAAGTAATTGCTGTTCAGTTGAGCCATTGGAAGAGGTTAAGGGATACTATCTTCAGAAGGTCTCATATACTGTACAGTACCTTGTCCATCATTTTGCAGAGCTTGTTGAACAAGCCACAACATGAAGACATTTTGTATACACAGTCCTCAACTATGAACTCAATTCCTTGCAACATTATGAGCTTTCACATCCAAATGTACAGTACAGAGTATAATTAAAATTATAAATAATAAAGTGCTATACATTGCCGTTATGCTATTCACTGAGTGGTAATTGGCATGTGACATTGGTTTATAGTTTATCAGCATGCAAAATCATTATTTAACATATTAGTAAATCATTTCTTAATACCCTATCCTAACTATTATTACTTACTCACCATTTGGCCTGCTGCAGTTTTGTCGGAAAGGGGTATGGTCACATACATGAAACTGCACTGACGCCTGACTGGAAACAATTCAACTTTGACAAGAGAAGACTGCCTCATCTGGTCGGAATTACTGGTGACTGGTCGCAGGACCTGCGGGTGAGTTATGCAATCCTGATAGATCCTCTCCTTTTCAAACGTGACAGGTGGTTGTTGCCATCTGGAGTTAGGGATCAGCTATTGACATATCTTTATTTTGGAAAAGACATACAATATTTAAAATATGACAAAAATGTTAATGGAATATGTAAAGTCATCCTATACATTTGTGAAAAAAAGGCAACATAATCAGGCATTAGGGAATCGTCTGAGAGGATGTGGGCACTGGCTGCATTCAGGATGACACTGTCCTCATGACAATACCAACAAGTCTTTACCACAAGGCCTCACTTCTTCATTTTAAACCTTAGAAGTGAGGAAGTGAGACCTTCTGGATAAAATGATAAGTCTAAATGTTCATGATGCCAGCTCAAAAGTGTAGTGTTGTTTGGAACTTTATGATGGTACATCCATTTAGAAGAAAATGTAAGTCAAAATGATCACATTCTCACTGATGTGCGATAAGAATGGCAATGAATTCAGTTCCACTTCCTGCAAATCCAATTCAAATTCAATTCAACATCCTGTTGGGTTGTGCCAATTCAAATTCAAATTAATTAATTTAACTGAATTAAATCGTTGTTACAGAATTCCCATAACTACTGTATAGGGCTATTTAACCCATGTATCTTTGAGCATCAGAGCCATTATCGGAGGGAGAATTTGTAAAAAAGTTTATGTTTGAAAGGTGTGATGACAGGCTTGTGCCAACATTAGCTGAGAAAGTGGACAGTTGACACAACAGCTCATTTACGATGTTGAGGCTTTTATTGCTTTTTGTCTGTCGCAAGTGAAGAAATCATGTAAAAGAGACAAATTTTCTTTTGATATCATTGAGGAATATGTTTAACAGCTACTCATGACAGACTATCAAGTGGCTACCCTCATCTTCAGTAGAGTAGGTCTTTAGTGTACAATCCGTATGGTGCACCATCAATGACTGGTGTGAAACCAAGCCGTGGTTGTGGCCAAATTCAAGTGGAGGAATTTCTAATGCATTTTACATGGAATGGATAACCAGAATATTAAAGGAACACGCCACCGACTTTCCATACTTAACTACGTTCTTATACTATACTATTCTTATACTATCTACTTATACTTCTTATACTATTCTTATACTATACTATACTATATTTCCGCCATACAATATAGTTATCCATTTTATCAGCTTAGAAAATCGCTACGTTTTATTTTACTTAACTATAC
>JASCQY010151852.1:0-11392 GCA_030264315.1 Sardinella tawilis | reverse complement strand
GTGTGTGTGTGTGTGTGTGTGTGTGTGTGTGTGTGTGTGTGTGTGTGTGTGTGTGTGTGTGTGTGTCAAAGAGAAAATCTGAGTTGTTTTGATGCAGTTCCCTCACTAATTCCTTATAAGATTTTTGCCCGCCCTGCAGTTCGTGTCAACCTGTTGGTAATAATGCCAGTGCAGTCTAAATAGTTGACATGTTGATTGGTCGTAATGAGACCGACAGACCAACTCAAGGCTATCCCTAAAAGAAGGACGCGCTTGTCTTTTTACAACCACACCAGCAGAGGGCGCACCTAGTCGGGATGGAGGGAGCATCTGTCGCCTGGATACAAGACACCCCTCTTCTCTTTGTAGCCATCGTTGATGGTTCCTCGCGAATAATGCTGCTTTTGTTTATACGGAGCAGTGGGTACTGTCACCGTGAAGACGTTGTTTGTTGAGAATGATTCAGACAGTGCCTTTCTTTCTTGAGGCCTGAGCCGTGGCGGGGGATGCTGAGGTTATACTCGGTTTAAACGTTCCAACAGGCCCGGTGGCACGATGATCCTGGTGTCACAGCATCATCACTGTGGACAGAACAAGTGAACACACCGATCCGAGCACTCCGATGGCACGGTGGTTGGGTGATACTACAGGTAGGCTAATTCAGCATGGAACAAGCTCATTGCGATTCTGAAGACTGCCTTGCAAATGTGATGAGATGTTTTAGAGTGTAGGCAACACTTTCACGTTCCGATAGGCTATTGTTTATTGTTTGGAAAGCCAGCATGCCAGTATAGTGTCGATTTAAACTCGAGATGCATTGCTTGAAAATTCAGTTTGTTCTGTACGGTGGAATTAAATGATGAAAAGCTCTCCTTCAACCAAGCATAGAAGTTCAGACAATAACAAACATATACTACACAGAGGCTATAGGGAATGACAGTCCACAATTTCACTAGCACACTTTAATTGCTGATCTTGTGGATCCCACATTTGTTACATTGTAGCCAAACCTGTTACATTGTAACAATGCCGTTAATTACACTGTGTCATGCTCACTGCATGTTATGTAAGAACACAGCTGCTTGTGTTAAACTAAATGGAGGGTGTTCCAAACCAGTGTGTTAGAAGACCAGAGCTTAATGTTTGCTTAGTTGTTTGTTACACAAACAGCCTATTTATGAGTACACACCACCACACTATTATGTAAGAACACAATACACATGTATTTGTATTGTACTTACAGATACCTATAATAAACAAACAGCAATAGTATTTTGTAAAATGGTCACTGACAGTTAACTCCTGATAAAGGACTGGAAAAAAAAAGGTTTCAGTTCAGTGGTGTGATGTTTCCCTGTGGACTGTGGCGGAAGCTGCAAAGTGCAAACATAGTTACTTTTGCACTAGTTTTGACATTGTAGTGTGGCAGGCAGCAGCTGCATCATTTCCCAATCTACTCACTCAGGATCCTTGCTCAGCCCACACATCCACTCCAGGGCTTCTCCAGTCGCCATCAGGCACTTAGTACAGCAGGACTGAAGAACTTATCACTGAAGTACTTATTACTGAAGAACTTGGCTCTTGCTTTGCAGTCACACACACACACACACACACACACACACACACACACACACACACCTTGGATTAGTGAGAAGAGCATTTGGAAGCTGAAGCCTATGAGTAGAAACTTCTTTTCTGAGGCGTGGAATCGAAGGTATGAGTATTTCAGTGTCATACACAGGGAGTTCTTCATAGATCACATTCATTGTGTGTATTAGGCTACCTATCATAGAATTAGGGAAGGTGTGCACTTGCAATATGGAAGTGGATTATTGGTGCTATACTGTAGTATTGTGATTAAAGGCAGATGAAATTTCTTGAGTGTATGTGTGTGTCTGTGTATGTGTCCTCTAACTAAATACAAATGAAATGTATTGTGTGTGTGTGTCCCAGCAAGATGACACTGCTGGTAGCCGGAGTCATTCTGTGCCTCGTGGGGTGGATCAGCCTGTACGCTTTCCTCTGCCACTCAAATGGTTCCCATGGATACGAGTGGAACTGCCGTCTGGTCACTCTGGTCCATGGACTCCTGGCGGTCGCCATCACGGCGTACATCGGCTATGTGGACGGACCATGGCCCTTCAGTCACCCAGGTGCGGCATGGAACTCTCTATGGGTTTGAGAAGCAAAGCTGAACCACATCCAGCAACTATTTTATTGAGTACAGGATCATAGACAACATGAAAAGCCATCAAGTACTGGTCTGCCCCCTTTATTCTTTGGACAGATCATTCTACAGGCAGTGTGGGGTCGGCAGGGTGCTTTTTGCTAACTGATTCTCTAGCTATTTCAAAGCACTGTAGTAGTGGACACAGAGAGCAGCATTCAAAGTACTCTAGCAGTTGACACAGTGAGCAGCATTAGTCAAGATGTCCTCTCAGCGTGATTTTGCACGGCATGGGTTTCGACACTGAGCAGCACTTAATCTTGCTGCACATCTCCAGGCCAGCTGCTATTGTTGTGCTCGTAGTGTGTCCATCACAAGCACTAGTGCTGTGACCAGTCAACATCTTGTCTCTGGACAGAGCAGCCTCTGGTGGATGTGTCCAGGATTGCATATATTTAGCAAAAACATTACGGTCTCTACCTAAAAGGCACACCTTTCACCTGCCACACACACACACAGAGCCTCACTGGGACCAGTAGAACATGCTAACTGGTGTGTGTTGGCAGTGTATTCAGCAAGCAGTGTTGTGAAAAGCTGTGAAAGGTTTTGTGTCATTTTTGTGATGTGTCTCCTCCCTGGTAAACAGACCAGCACAGAGCCTATTCAGAACAACTGGAGAGAATACATGTTATCTGTCCACTGTGTGACCATTTCAATGCCAAATTTCATTTGATGTTACCAAAATTTTGCTGAAATTTTGCATATTGTAGCTTAATGGTAAATCTGATAACCGAAGAGGCTGGAGTCCGCATTCTCTTAACTAAAAGGCTACTCTATCAGCAGGTTTACGGCTTTCTCCAGGTTTGTCACCTAACCACCTATTCAAGACTCCTCTCAGTTGTGTTTGTGTCATCTGTAACTGTGTGTGTGTCTTACTGTCTCCCTCCTGTGGTGCTCTCCAGGCACAAAGACCACGCCGCTGCAGGCGAGCGCAATGGTGGTGAGCCTGGGCTACTTCCTGTTTGACATGGGCTGGTGCATCTACTTCCGCACGGAGGGCCTGGTCATGCTGGCGCACCACACCATAAGCATCCTGGGAATCATCCTGACGCTGAGCCTGGGCGAGTCAGGCATCGAGTCGTGCGCGGTGCTGTTCGGCAGCGAGATCACCAACCCGCTGCTGCAGGCGCGCTGGTTCCTGCGCCAGACGGGCCGCTACGAGGGCTGGCTGGGCGACCTGGTGGACGTCAGCTTCGTCCTGCTCTTCGTCTTCATGCGCGTCATCGTGGGGGCCAACATGCTGTACTGCGAGCTCATCTCGCCGCGGCCCAAGTTCATCATCAAGTGCGGCGGCGTGGCCATGTACGCGCTCAGCTGGGTCTTCATGGTCGACATCGCCCGCTTCGCTGCACGCAAGAGCCGCGCCAAGTACCGCCGCTGGACCTGCCGAGGCCAGACCGCCGAGACCAAAGACAAACTCGCGCAGCCCAACGGGCCGCACGCAAAGACAGACTAACACGCGCAGCCTGTCGCGTCCGCAGAGATCATTGAAAAACAAAGAGAGACATTTTGAAATTTCAGAAGAAGAGGACCATGGTAATTGCATCAAACTGTGGACTGCGGTGCATGGCCGTTTGGTTTTCCTGAGGGTGATGAAGAGGCATGTGAGTGGGTTCACGTTATTGCCGAAGAGCCCCACTGCCCCCCTGGAGTGTTTGGGCTTTGGAGGGAAGCGGGAAGAAATAAGCCATAGTTCACACATTTCAGAGTCAAGCAAGCCTGCCCACTGCCTGCCAGACTGCATTTCAAAACGCCACTGCACTCAGCTGATCCAGAAACAGCCCATTTTGGGGTGGAACTGGCCTTGACTGAACCCTTGACTGCTGCAGCCCTGTTGCAGCTGATAGTAAAAGGCTGAAGGGACCTATGACAGTGATATACACCTTACATGTGGTCTGTGTTCTTGTCATGGCACTCTGGAGAGGCAGTCCTATGTGCTAGAGGACAATGTTTTGATAACTTCAATTAATTCGGTTTGAAAAATATTAATTATGTGGTCTGTAGGAGGTCCTCATAATAATTCTCTAGAAGAAATTTGATCTGTTTGTTTTAAAGATGTTTCAGTACTCTTTCTACTAGTGAAATAGGTGTTTTTGCAATTTAATACAGAGTGGAATGTGGATGCCTGTGATGTTAATATAGCTGTACTTATGATTACTGTCAAAACAGAGCTTGCAGAATAAAGACTTTGTTGACTTCTGCATTATAAAAAGAGCACAATGCTTTTGTCATAGGAGAAATCAATTTCTCTCTTTGTTTGAGTATATGTGGGTGAGTGTGTATGTGCCTGTTTGTGTGTGTGTGTGTGTGTGTGTGTGTGTGTGTGTGAGAGAGAGAGAGAGAGAGAGAGAGAGAGAGAGAGAGAGAGAGAGAGAGAGAAAGATAGAGAAATGAAAAGAAATGCCAGCTGTATTCTCTGACACTGTGTAGCTTGAGTTTTCTGGCAGGTGTGTTACTTGCTCGTCTGTCAACTTTGGATGAGGTTCCTCATGTGGATGTAGAGCCGATCAAGCCGATCAACTGGCACACAAGCCAAGCCAGCAGCAGCAATAGTTCACAGTGCACTTAGTGAAGAGATGTTTCAGTACTCTTTCTACTAGTGAAATAGATGTTTGAGTGATAGACGTAGTGATTGACGAGTGATTGACGATTGATTGACGATTGATTTGTCACAAATTCATGATCATACAAGGGTCAATACATGGGAGCTATTAAGGATATTTATCATGTTCTATTAGCACTGTTGGTGTTCTATTGGTTTTTAGAGTGATTTTTAGTGTCACAGCACCTGTTTTGTCATTATTGCCAGTTATTTAGTGCAGCCAAAGCCACCGTGTTATGAATCCATTCTTCAAGGGTCTCAAATTGCACTTTCTATACGACAGGTGGCAAAGAGGGGAGTTGGAGGGTGAGGAGCTTCAGTAAAGGTGTGTGAGTCCACTTGAATGGAACAGTAACCATTGGTGTGTGCGTGTGTGTGCGTGTGTGTGTGTGTGTGTGTGTGTGTGTGTGTGTGAAATAACAAGCATCAGGCTACGTTTATATTTTAGTCCCCTGTGAATAATAGCATGCAGTACACAAAACAGCCCACAAGATGGCAAACACTACTTACAGATTTTGTCTACAGCTTTTCTAGTGATACCTGACAGTGTTACTGTTACCCATTAGAATGAAACAGTAAAGATTATAATCAATAGTTATATAGTTAAAGTTATTCAACAGAGATTAAAATATATGACAATATAAATTAGTTTATGTTGTTATCGTGGATAAAACAGATTTGGAAAAACAAAGAAACAAACAATTAACATTCTGACCACAATAATATAGACTCTTTTTTTTGTAGTAGACATTTACTGATTAGCCCAGTTGGCATCAGATATTAGGCTAAAGTGGGTTGAAAACAATGCATTACTGACTAACATTTAATGATGTAAAACGAACGGTTGCGCTTTAGGCTACCTGTTTATTTTAGTTTATGTAGGGGCCCTTGCAGCATTGTGTCGCTTTAAGGGAGCAGAGCTAGCACTAGTTAGTCGTGGCTGAAGGTGAGCACTGAAAACAAGTCAGAACGGCCCAATTCGGAAAACATGGAGACGGAGCAATCGGACGGCTGAGTTTTAACTTTTGGGGATTTTGTTTTGATCAAAGGACTTTTCAGCCAACGCACACGACTAGGTGGATTCTGCATACATCGGAAAAGAATAATCGGAAGACAGTCTTCAAGTTTTCGTTGAAAAGGCGCTTTTCATGGATTTGGTTATAGATAGCTAGCTAACGTTACATTTGGACTTTGGGATTATTGTTGCAAAGTTTCAAACAAGGATACTGAGAAACATTTGACTGCAGTGGAACACGCATTTTCCATGCTTGAATTTCAGTACTGTTTGTTTTAGTTCAGGGGACTCTATATTATTTGGATTCACAAAGGATCGTAAATTAAACCGATGTGTTTTAATTCGACGCGTTTGGGACGCCTGGTTGGGGGGAAAGGTTCTCCATTTTCCAGACCTCGGGCTAACATTATTGCTAGCTTGCTAGGTTAACGGTTAGCTCTCCTAAAATTTCCGAGGCCTTATAACTCCATTCAGTGGTGTAATGTTACTGGCGTCCTCTCGTTGGAATAATAGTGACTTTTCGAGTGAAGGATCGCTCCCTTCTTTTAACGCCAAACTTCTTCAATTCTCATGGTCACGAGGAACTGCTCCTTCGCCCTTATTAAATTCAGCGCCCTGTGATATCAAGCTAGCTAGGTATAGTGCAGCGAACAAGTAACATTAAGTTCATTTATCCATGTATCTTTGAAAGAAATGAAGACAACGGCAAGTTGTTGCTAAAACTAGCCGCAAAACGCCCAGTTGGGTGGAAAGTTTGCAAGTAACGGGTTATTTAAAGCTTGTAGGGAGGCATCAGAGTGGCCACGTTTGTATGAAATCGAAGTGGAAAGGGCATAAAAATGTCCACTTTCAGCTGATCTGAGACGCGTCCCATAGCTAGCCCACTTGATATGTTTCGCTCGTGTTTTTATGCAAATTACTTTTTTTGCTGACGAATATTACAAGTCGCTTACAATTTACACTGAATCTTTTGGAAACGATCAAAGCACACTTGTTTTGGTTTTGATCAATGCGGGTGTTGGCAGTATTATAGCGGCGTCGACGGGAGATTATCAGGGAATGAAGAATTGACACTTGCATCGCCTATTCAACTATCTACCGCAAATTAAGCTCACTTTTGCCAGCTATTTATTTCTTCCTGGTCGAGAGAAGAATTGTAGTTGTGTTTTTATATTTTGTTCTGTTGAAATGGTGTTTTATTATCGCCTGGTTAATATTTTGTTACTTTGTCTCCACTGATTTGTTAGCTTGCTAGCTAGCTGGACTCTTGCATTTCTGACGTGTGTCCAACTGCCCAACGCAAACGAATAACAGAGGACACGAAAGTCACCTGTCGATAAATCTGAAATTACGCATTCAGAGGCTCGCACTTTGCTCCACAAATTGTGCGCATTGACATCTTTGAACGCTTCCAATTCGAAGGAACGGATGTCACCACTGCCGGAGGTTAGGGATATCTTACAGCGCAAGTGGTCCACAGTTGAGCTTCATGTTTGTGAAGATGCTCATTGGATGTAAACCGCTGGAAAAGTAGACACGGAAGCCCAATGACTGACACACAGCCTACAATCACTGACAGGTGAGTGAGTTTGTCATTTATAAACAATGTCCTCCATATTGACCTGACTGCAAACCTGCCGACAACTCAGCAGCAGTCTCTCTGTCTCTCTTTGCTATATAATCATGTGTAATAGATGGGTTAAGCGTCCCTTAGGAATTCTGCGGCCTTAGATCCTGCAGTGCAAAGTCAGCTTTAGAGCCATCAGCCTTACAATTTGGCCTGTTTGTTTTGATGAGTGGTGACGTTGTTGTTGCTGGTGCTGTGTCGGCTCTTTTGCAGCATCTCTCGGTCTAATTTAACCACATTTACTGTATATGGACTGAAAGAGCTGCACACGCCAAAGGAAATGATGAGGTTGAAATCTAGTGTGGAAACCTAAAGGACCACATGAAGAGATTGCATGATCCCATCTGCTTCCTCAAATGGTCATGGCTCAGAAAAAGGCAAAGAAAACAGTCTAAACTTTGATCTGTGACGATTCTATGGAGATAACACGTTGCAGTCGGACAGTTGGTGTTTTTTATTGCAAATGGAATGATGCAATGTGCCCTACTTCTTATCCACATGCATTAAAGCCAACCTATTCAATAGAAGTTTTCGATAAGTCGGTGTGTTACTCTAACACACCCATCTCTCTTATGCCATCCATTTATCCTGTACACACACACACACACACACTGACTCTTGCACTCACACACACACACACTCCCAAACTCTTGGCCTGTGGGTCATGGCCAGTGATGGTGGGATGTGATTTTCAGCCTCAGTGACCCTGACTGCACCTGCAGCTGCTACTTTAGACTGGCATCAGGGATTCAGAAGTGCCTGTGCATGTGGGTACGTGTGTGTGTGTGTGTGTGTGTGTGGGTGGGTGGGTGGGTGTTTGTGTGTGTGTGTGCTGGATGTACTGGACTGTGCTGCTGTTGACCGAGTTGTGTATGTGTGTGTTTGTGTTGTCAAATGCAGCAGGAAACTGATTGTGGATGGGAGTTAATATAGACTACAGATAGGGGATCTAAGGGTGATTTTGCACAGAACCTCAAACAGACTATGGGGGAAGTGTGAATGTCTTTCTCTCATATTTATGTAGCAGACATTAATGAATGTGCCAGAGGTGTGTGTGTGTGTATGCATGCCTACACATGCGTGTGGATCTTTGTGCACCCCTGACTGTGTGTGTGTGTGTGTGTGTGTGTGTGTGTGTGTGTGTGTGTGTGTGTGTGTGTGTGTGTGTGTGTGTGTGTGATCGAGCATCCCTGATTGTGAGAACATGTATGTCTTGGTGTGAACGCTGCCTCTCCAGCAGCAGCTGAAGCAGTGGAGAGAGTGTGTGTGAAGAGTGAGTTTTCCCACCTGAGTTAGCCTAATGCAGACTGACAGATCCACTGAGACAAGCCCAGCCAGGATACTCACTGCTGCCTCCCAGAGCAGTCAAACTTCTGGGAGGGTAGAGCAAAGAACTGCACTGCCTCAGAGAGCTGAGAGGGATGGGGGGGAGTATGAGTGAGAGAGAGAGAGAGAGTGAGGGATGGATTAGAGGTGGCGAGAGAGGGGGGCGGTGAGGGAAAGAGAGAGAGAGGGAAGTGATGGGAGAGAGAGAGAGAAGGGGAGAGGTAATGGAGTGAGAGAGGGATGGCAAAAGAGCCCGAGGCAGGAGCTCTGACTGGCCTATGTGTCACTCAGTGTTTGTGCGGTAGTAGCCTAGCCTAGCCTAGCCGCCTCACCACTTTACCTTGAGGCTGACAGAGTGAGCTGTGATCCAGTAAATGACTAGAGTGAATCAGAGTGGGTCTGCTGTGGAAAGGATTGGGCTGTGTTGGAGGGTCCAGATTCAGACTGTAGGTCTGCTGTGGTACCGGTAGTGGCTGAGAATGGACCTCCTGTAGCCCAAAGTGCAGAGAACATTGGGGAACACTGACCCAGCCCAGCAGCGCCTCAGTTCTCTCTGATTGGGCTTGTAGTCGTGAGTGTGTGTAGCTCAGTGTGGATGGCTGTTCTGAGCTGGGATGCAGTAGCTTTGACGGTCATCTCATGTTCAAAGGCCAGGCAGGCTGTGTACAGCAGGTGAGATGAACACTGAAAGATGAGTGACTCAGCTCCTCCTCTTCCTCCTCTGTTCTTCTCCTCCTCCTCCTCTCCTTCCTCTTCCTCCTCTCCTCTCCTCTCCTCTCCTCTCCTCTCCTCTCCTCTCCTCTCCTCTCCCATCCCCTCCACTTCTCTCCTCTTGTCTGCCTTGTCCTCCTAATCTCCCATCACCTCCTTGTTGAAACATAAATAAACATTTTTGAAGCATTGTAAACAAACAGTTGCCTTGGGCCAGCGTGACATAACAACTTGATGACCTCATCAGATATTCATATTGGTATCATAGAGTAGTGTAGCTTAGAGCTAGTTGGCCTAAACCACAACTAATATGCTGACCTATGACCATGACCTTGACCTTTTCTAGTGTCTCATATGGACTCATTTACTTTCTTTTTTTTAAAAAATTCTCTTTGATTCTTTTTTAATTTTTAATTTTTCTCTTTAAAGGCTTAATGAGCTTGGTTTTGCTTTACATGTAGATGAAATGTTTTTGGGGAAAGAAATGGACTATCAGTCATGCGACTGTTCATTTTTATTTTGCTGCCTTTGCACAGCACTTAGTAACATGAGTTTAGAAAAGTGGTTCATAGGTCATTGTCATCCGTTTCCATTTTCATTGTCCTGATTTGCTATTGTTATAAAACCAGTTCTAGCTGTGATCTGCCTGTTAGAATGTCAGCCTGTTAGCCTGTCTTGCTATCCTCCCATTAGAGCTATGAAGTGCTAATTACTGAGTGTCTTCTTCTGGAGCTCAACAATGCTCTTCCAATCACTTGCAGACACAGAGATTGTGTGTGTGTGTGTGTGTGTGTGTGTGTGTGTGTGTGTGTGTGTGTGTTGCTCATGATGAGCAACCTGAGAAAGCACCGTTTAGTGTAGATTCATTTGGTTCTGAAATACCAGGTTATGAGCGGATAAACGGGACTTTAGGGTTTCACATCCTCTGTGTGTGTGTGTGTGTGTGTGTATGTGTGTGTGTGTGTGTGTGTGTGTATGTGTGTGCGTTTGGTCAAATACTCAGGAACTGAGCGGCAGCTGAAGGCTTCAACTCAGCTCTGATGACCTATAGGCTATTAGGGGACACCGCATACCGCATGCAAAGTAATATTACATGACTGTGTTTTTCAGTATGTTGACTATCCTATCTGCTTAGGATTATTTACATTCTACTCATAGAGCAAACTATAGCACCTCAAACTAGTTCGGAAACGTTCAGCCTGTTAGTTGGAGCCTATGAGTTGAATTGGTGTTGTGCAGGGTTAGAGTGAGGAGAATCATTAACTATTAGCTTTTGAGTTCGACTAATAATTGGCTCTTAGCTATGTTAGCTATTAGCTGTTAGCTATGAGTTAGACTAACAGGGTAGATTGTGGACGGAGAAAATTTCTCTGGGCAGCTGGGACTTGTTATTCTGCTGAGTCAAGATGGCCTCCTGCTGACTAATGAGAGCGCTCTCTCTCTCACACACACACACACACACACACACACACACACACACACACAGTGGCTAGTCACTTTGGCCGCTAGTGCTCTCCTCCGGCAAGGGCCCCAGTCATTTGCAGGCTGATGCATCTGCATCTCAACTGTGGAGAAGAACTGTGGACGTTCAAAGCGGGTCGTCGCATTGGCCTGGCTCAACGTGTCTTTTTAAGGCTTGTGATTCGCTTGTGCTGGCTCAACACTTTGCCTTTTGAGCTTCTTTGGTGTATCGTCATGTGTGGGAAATGTTCACACACACACACACACACACACAGACACACACACCTACGTAGACACAAACACACTAGGGGTGGCACGGTTCATGGAAAAAATCCGAACCGTTCGGTTCCCTTGTGACGGTTCGGGGCGTGTGTGAACCGTGCGGTTCCGACGCTTCATGTAATGTGCATTGTAGCCTCATGCCACTATCAACTAGAATACCAT
>JASCQY010151809.1:2500-11395 GCA_030264315.1 Sardinella tawilis | reverse complement strand
AGCTGTTCTGTTAACAAAAGAAAAGCGTTACAAAGAGTGGTGCGGACAGCACAAGACATCTGTGGATGTGATCTGCCTTCCATCCAGGACTTGTATAAGAGGCGGTGCATCAGAAAGGCCGGGAGAATCTGCACAGATCCTAGCCATCCTAGTCATGGGATGTTCCAGCTACTACCGTCTGGAAAGCGATATCAATGTCTCAAAGCTCGGACCACTAGACTCCAGAACAGTAATTTCCACCAGGCCATAAGACTGATGAATGCAGCCTAAAAAGAGCCTAAGCCTGTGTCTGTCAGCCTTTGCGCTACAATACTTTTTCTTTCTTTTTTTTCTTCCCTCTTCCCGCACACACACACACACACACACACACACACACACACACACACACACACTTACTACTTATTTATTATTTATTTTTGAGGAGCAATAAACTAAAGAATTTTACTCTTATACAGGTATAATGAGATGTAATAAATTTGAGGAAATTACCCTGAGAGTGGCAGTTAAAGCCTCCGCAGCATTTGACACAGATAGTCACTGCATCCTACAGATCATACTCTCAAACATGGGCATTACAGAATTAGCACACTCCTGGTTTGATTCCTAACTCACTGAGCATTCATTCAGTGTGTTCTGGCTTGGACACACATCTGTCACATCTGTACCACACCAACTTGTCACAGGGATGCTCCAAGGATTAATGCGGGGCCCCTTCTCGTTCCAAAGTGCAGGCTGCCAACTTTCAGGAAAACTATTCAATATAAGAAAGATTAGGCCATACCTACCCCCACAGGCCACCCAGCTCCCAATACAAACCATGTTTTTCTCCCACCTCGACCACTGCAGTGCCCCTCTAACAGGCTTCACAGCCTGTGCTGTAAAACTGCCACAGAGGGTCCAGAATATGGGGGCACATCTGGTCTTCAGCCAGGCTAAGCAGGCTTATCACCCTCTATTCATTCGTTGAGATCCACTGGCTACCCCTTAGCCTGATGTATCAGCCGCTTATTTCTTTTCAATCCATAGAGCGCCTGAACACGAACGATTGAGATTTGTTTGCTTTGCCGTCATTGGCGGTGGGCAGATACTATCTGCGTAAAACCAATCGCTACTCTTTGGTCGTGGCTTCAACCAATTGCTACTGTTTGGCCATGACGTATGGTATGCAGTGGAATTTTTGGAACTTTTGGAACTTTGAATTCTCTGTTCGCTGATTTGGCCGTCCGTCTGGGCGGACGAAGCAAATGAAAGCGATTCGTTAGTTTCCTGACTATATGGTGGATGCAAATAAAATTGGGCGGCGTTAGCCTGGCTAGCTACCCCTGGCCTCCCACATCAAATTTAAATCACTAATTCCTGCCTACCAAGTGCTTAATAGATTTGCTTCTATGTTACTTGCTCTCATAAAGGCATATGTCACCCCTCAACAACTCTGGTCTTCAGAGCAATATTGTCTAGCAGTCCTTTGTACAAGACAATCCAGACGCTCTTCACATGTGCCATGCTGGTAGAATGACCTACTGAGCATTACCAGAGCAGGGGCGTCCCTGTCTATCTTTAAGAAGCTCTTGAAGACCAAGCTGCTCATGAAGCGTTGCACTACATTTAGTCTGCGCTCCCCTGCTGTCTCCTCTTGCACTTGACTCCACCTTTGCACTTTCTGCTCGTCCTCTGGGAGCCTCCTGCTCCCAATGATGCTAGTATGTCTGAGATTTCTTCTCTATCTTGGTTGTTAATCCTCTTTTGTGAGTCACTTTGGATAAAAGCTTCTGCTTCTGCTCTGTGAGGCTCTGAGGTGACAAAAACATTTCATGAAGGGGCAAAGCATGCTTTCTTCAATCGCAGGGTCATTTCCAGTTTTTTTCTTGCTGCCCAAGGCTCAAAATAGAGTTTATTTGCAGAAATATAGAATTGTGGGGAAATATGAGTAGGTTCTGTGCCAGTTAGTCCATTTAGGATTAAGAATTGAAGAATTGCATGGAACTGCTTTGCAATGAATGACATGGCATTGCTCTTAACTACTGTATGAGATGATGTGCTGATGTGGGGTTCACAGTATCAGTGCAAGTTCTCGGTCGGGACTCAGGAAACACTGCCCTACTCTATAACAGCATGGACCAAAATTCTACCAAAACCAGGCAAACCTGGTGACCATGTAACCATGTACCTAATTCATTGTGCGTTGGTGTGAGGGAGGGATTGTGTGTGTGATCAACCTAAAAATTACACATCTCAACATTCTGAACATAACAATCCAAGTCTATGCAAAATACAAAAGGTGCCAAGGCATTACACTAAACACGCCATTGAGCATTTTAATTGGTGACCATATTTGGTAACAAGTCCCCCCTCACAATCATCTCATTTTTTAAAACAGACTGCATTCAGTGACCTCAGAAAGCAGACTGATTCACAAAAAAATGTCACCTACTTTGTAACAGATTAATAATGTAAAAAGATTATTCATTAGGCTACTATTCATTATTAATAATTCATCTAATATTAAACTATGATTTATATAATAAGTATTCAGATGCCCTTATCTGCCAAGAGCAAAACCTTCATAAATATCTTCCTATGATTTAAAGATGAGAACATTTTTAAAGAACTATGCTTACCAAATTAATAAAGCCTCAACTAAGAGTTAAAGTGATGGTTTGGAGTAATTCAAGCTCTTATAACAGTGCTATGATTGGAATTACTCTGAACCATGGCTTTAACAAATGCTTAATATATGCTTAATTGTAAGTAATTATTATATTATTAAGACTTTGATGGTGCGGTCTATGTGCACGATCTGATATAGAGCTGTATCATGTTCTTTTTTAAAACTGAGTTTGTCAAGTAAATGAAACTTTGCTAAGGCACAAACATGCATGAACAAGACGTGTGTGTGTGTGTGTGTGTGTGTGTGTGTGTGTGTGTGTGTGAGTGTGTTTTTCAGATTTTCAGATAGGATTTTCAGACAAGTTAAATCTTTTTTTGTTCTTGTTGTTTTCAATATGTACAGAACCTGCACAAAGTATTTACAGGACAGTTTTTAGAACTGCTTTGAAAGTACATGTCAATGGCCAAGGTCACTCTCACAACATCAGTGCTCACGTCATCTTAGATGAATGTAACTCTGAGAAATATTTTGCCAACTCAGTCACTCTTATGGGTGCAGGAACACGTGAACTCTAAAGCAAAAACAGGTCACACAAAAATTTTATCTCAACAAAGAAAGCGTAATGCATAACTGCAACATTAGGACACTGGTGACGTTGGAGCTGTGAAATGATCATTTCGGGACAGGCTGTGCCATCAGATTAGGCTACAAACTGTGAAAGATACATTTTCAACCACCAACGACCCTGGGATGGAACCAAATTTGGTTCCTCTCTAATCTGGGCTTAAATAAGATTGTTCATTCATGTCCATTTCCACTTTTAAATAAATATTTACTGTATCTGAAGACAAATGTCATCAACCCCAGAGAGATACAGGGCCTGACTGGCCTTGTGCCAGCAACATCGTAACCCCGGCCTTTTGCTTGCTAACAGTGGGGAAAGACTTTCCTCACGGACAGGGACCAGGCCTTTAACACCAAAAGAAAATTGGTCTGAGGTTTTGCTGTGTCCACATTACCTACGTGTATTCTAATGAGGATGTGTGGAAATGCTCAGAGCAACATGTTGACCACATGTTTTCAATTTGATGACCTCCTATTACAGTAGTCTAACTTAAATCATGATAATATAATGATTATTAAAAGGTTTTATTTTAAAAAAAGAGAAGGACATCAGACATGAAGTGTATTTCTAAACTAGAGAGAATAAAGGTTAAAAGGTGTCACTTCCACCCTGCTCTGGCTGTACGTCTGCAGTGCCCTCCATTGAAACAAACTACATCTACCTGGTAAGCTATCTAACTTATTACTCTGAAACACACTGCCATAATGCTAAGCACAGTCTGTTTGGAGTAGTTTGACCGCTAGTGTCCTCCTCAGCCAAGTGACTGATAGTACCCCTCAACCCCTCACCCCCTCGCATCCACCAACACCCCCACCCCCACCCTCATGTCCCTGTCCCTGTTGTTCTTTGTCTCGTCTCGTCTCGTCTCCTCGCCAGCCCTCCCCTCCCCTCATGGCTGGCTGTGGATTGGCAGCTGATGTTGACATGGACTCCTCGTGTGTTCTCTTCCCTCGGCCTTGACATGCACAAGGACTCATGTACCTCTCAACCTCTCCATCTTTCCACCCCAGATGGCAAAGTGTGATCATTTGCTTTTGTCTAGTTTTTATTAGCAAACATCAGTCAAAACATGCTTACATTTACTGTACAGTACAGACACAAATGATTACATAGGTACTTCATAATCTTTTTTTTTTCTTATTTTATTGCTTATTTGTTTTTATTTTATTTGTTTTTTTTTTTTTTTTAGATATGGTTTTACATTTTCATTATAGAAATGATAACAATCCTTGTTTAGTATCAGTTAGATTTTTCAGGTGATGAAACTAATGTTTCTCCATTGAACAACCCTCTCCTTCCCTGAGACACTGAAACTGGTCACTAGAGGGCACTGTTGGGTTGTGTATAGCAGCCAGGAGCCACTCTTCATTCAGCCTTTGTCCCCCTTTTAAAATAGATTCTCAATGTCACCTTTGTCTTAAATTACCAGTGACCTTTAGCCGCTGCTGCAGGATCCACATCATGGCCTGTGTGAATTGTGATGAATTTCTTTAGCAGGGAGAGAGAGCTCAAATATCCTCGGCCCTTTCTTTAATTCATGACTTCACACCTTCTAGACAAAGTGTGCGACCCGTGGAAAAGTTCTGTATTATTGTTAGTTGCCAGAATATCCATATAGTCGTCACATCTGATCACATGTGCTTGCACATATACTGCATATTAGGGGCGGGAGTTGTGCATGTTGAATTGGTGTGAGAAGCACTGATTTTACACAAACTGGAAAATGATAAACCATGATTGTTTACTATTATTCAGACCTCGTACTCATCCTCTTTTTTTAGTACATTCTTCATTACGCTGTGTATGCATTAAATTTAATCTGATTTGTTGACATAAGGTGACATTAAGGTGATTAGATCAGTGACGTGAAAACTGCAGACATTTTCCAGAAAAGGCAGAAATATCCCCAGTTTTCCAGTCAAGTATTGTTTTAGCAATAGCACTGTTTTACCAACAAAGACCATGGACAAAGTGGGTTTTGCCATGTTTTTCCTGGGACAGGCCACTGTAACCAGAAAACACCTGGTCTGGGACGTGTGGTCACCTTCCTTTACTTGGTCCACATGACCTGCAATGAGTGTAAACTTTCTCTTCCCCAACCCTTGGTGCGTCCCTTCCAAAACGAACAATCTGCACCCATGGTGCAATAAAGGGTAGTTCGTCATTGCGTTACATCACAAGTTTGCCCTCAGGGTTTGATTTGCCCATAAAGGTTAGGCAACATGTGCTTGGCTGGCTCTTATGGCCCATCACGAGGGGGGGCACTTGCTCAGCGGTCTGGGTGAGCCGGTTTCACCTGGTCAGTCAGGTCTGAAATTGGGATAGTTTGCCGAGAAGGCACTGAAACAGCTGGCTTAAGTCATGATGACCCACGGCGGATTGGATTCCGTTTCAATGGAACAGGATCATCCAGTCTGGTTTTGCAATCAGGCCCTGACACGGTCATAGGCTGCAGTGCCCATAGAGCACACCACTGCCCATAGATCACACCACTGCCCATAGAGCACACCCTGGCCCAAAGAGCACACCATTGCCCATAGAGCACATAGGGCCCATGGAGCACACCACTGCCCATGGAGCACATTGGGCCCATGAAGCACACCACTGCCCATGGAGCAAATAGGGCCCATAGAGCACACCACTGCCCATGGACACACCCTGGCCCAAAGAGCACACCACTGCCCATGGACACACCCTGGCCCAAAGAGCACACCACTGCCCATGGACACACCCTGGCCCATAGAGCACACCACTGCCCATAGAGCACATAGGGCCCATGGAGCACACCACTGCCCATAGAGCACACCACTGCCCATAGAGCACATAGGGCCCATGGAGCACACCACAGCGCTGCCTCAGCTATCGGGAGTGAAGAGGAACAGGCACATCTATACTCAACCACTCAACAGCCGCTGCAGTCTGGTTCAGAGTGGAAATAATGTGTCATCTCATCCACTTGATAAATATGTCTACACACAGGTGTGACAACCTGCCCCCCCAAAAAAGAAAGAAAGAGAGAGAGAGAGTGAGATAAAGAGAGAGAGAGGGAAAGAGAGACAATGGTCATTTGGCATGAAAATGCAGAGCCATACATCACGGTTATCTTTCCCGAGTTAGAGGCTGGCCAGATTTCAGCGCTCATCGTGTTCAGACATTGGAATATGAAATGGCAAAAAGCGAGGCGATAATTGAAAATGATGACTCCCATGCTAAATGAGCCTGACACTGGCCTTCTCACACTCTGCAAAGAAAAAAACCCACCGGTCAGCAAAAACAATCCTCTCCCTCGGAGTGACCGCCTCAGCTCCGCTGTGACCGACTGCCCAGGGACCCCATCAGCTGATTCGCCGGCTTTGATTAATTAGGTTTCTATCGGGGGAGGCACCCTCGGATTTGTAAACCCCCTCCTTGGCAGCACCCCCCCCCCTTTTTTTTCTCCACACGGCATGCACAAACTGTTGGCGCGCAGAAACCGTTCCTTCATCCAGGTTAGACAAAAGATAAAGGTATGACGCTAGAGGTAGAGAGAGACAGAAAGAAAGAGGGAGGGAGGGAGAGAGAGAGGGAGGGAGGGAGGAAGAATGGGATGGAAAAAAGTGATTATCATGCACACTGGGATTTCCTTTTAAAAGTCAAGGACAAAGGAGAGCTCACACGGCATGAATTGAAAAGTGCAGGGCCACTTCTTAGCTCAAGTTCAGGACACTAAAGCGAGTAAACAGCGACCCGACGTCAGAGGATGAATGTGTAATGGAGCCCCTCTGTTCTGGAAGCACAAAACCTCCTCTTGCCTCCGCAGCCACAACACCTCCGTTTCCATGGAACTACAGGAAATAGTAAACAAAGTCATACAGGTGAAATAAAATTAACATGTTAATTAAAATGCAAAGAATGATGAAAATGAGATATGATGATGTTTGAGTGTTTGATTAAGATAGAGAACGTGTGCCTTTGTATCTCTGTATGTGTGTTTAGGTGTGTGTGTGTGTGTGTGTGTGCGTGTGTGTGCGCGTGTGTGTGCGCGTGTGTGTGTGTGTGAGTTGAGTGAGGCAGATAGATGGAGATGGATGGGGACTGAGAGAGTAGCTCAGCTGTTGCTCTGCAGTGAAAGCTTAAAACTGTCCCTGAGTCACACAGAGACGCTCTGTTTTGTGTCCCTGACTCACTCAGGGGAGGGAGCAGGCACTGTGAGTGTGTGTGTGTGTGTGTGTGTGTAAGTGTGCATGCATATGTGTGAGAGTATATGCATGTGTGTGTGTGTGTGTGTGTGTGTGTCCATGGGGGGGTGCTTGGCGCCCCGCTCACCAAGGGTCCAAGAGAGGCTGAGGTGCTTATGTAAGGGAAAGTGTGGCTTGTGCTGTGCCCAGCCTACAGCTCCAGACTGAGGAGGGCAGGGCCTAATGCACAGTGACACGCCGAAAGCCCTTACCAGGGACCGCCCAGCGTGGGCGTGCAGCTAACACGGGGCAATACTGACCGCCCTGCCCTGGCCACGGGTCAGGAGGAAAAGACAGACAGACAGACAGACAGACAGATAGACAGACAGACAGACAGATGGAGACAGAGACAGACAGAGAGAGAAAAGGAAATAGATTTACACTACACTAAATTTAGCACACTACTACTGTACAGTATATGGTGTTTCCCATATGAGTGCTGAAGAGGGTGCACACATTGGGGAATATCAAGAATTGGGACTAGGGATTACTGTACAACCAACTTTCTCTTCTAGTTCTTCATGGTTTGCCTCATCCATTCTAGCCACAGTACTAAAATAAGCTACATTCGGTTCGTGTTGATACCAAAGACCTTTGTAGACTACCTCTTCTACTATGAATGATAGAATAAATGAATTCATGATAAAATTGATAAAGAATTGGACCGATTTGCGGGGTCAACAATGTCATCAGTATTGATAAAAGGCCATCACTTCTCAACCCTACAGTACATTGATGGCAGGCCTGGTCCTGGAGAAGAGGTTGTCTGGGAGCCTGTGAGGACATAATTACATAACTCAGCAGGAGAAGCTGTAAGATTATAAATATGTGAGTGTATTCGGGGAGCACATAGCACATGTTGCCTTGAGTATATCTCTCAGCAGAACGGGTTTGTGTTCCAGTGTAAAGGTCAGAGGGTGTGCTGGGGGGAAACTCTTTCAAGATCTGATCTGAGATCAGAAGACACCGTGGCCCAGAGCTGAGCATATACCTGAGACACTTCTGACAGTGGGGCTCACCTTTGCCCCCCAAAACACCCCTTCACTTCTTGCTCTCCCTTTTTCTCTTTGTCTTTTTTTCTTGGTTCATTGCATCTTTATTCTCGCTTTCTTTCTCCTCCTCCTCCTTCTCTTTCTCTTCCCACTTTCCCTCCCTCTGTTTCCCTTCACCTCTCTTTCTCTCCTTGCCTCCTTTCCCTTTGAAGACGTAAAAGACTTTCGACAAGTGACGGCTGGATTGTTTTACTAGCTGTCTTCCATAGGCCAGACCTCCCGGTAGCGCCTACCCCCCAACCAAGCTTCACGGGAGAGGGGAGGGGAGGAGAGGAGAGGGGAGGAGTGGGGATAAGAGGAGAGGAGAGGAAAAGGCAGGAGAGGAGAGGAGGCATGATGCTGGCTGTACAAAAGAGCACTGACAAGCTCCAGAAATTGCAGGCTGAGGTGTGC
>JASCQY010151761.1:0-11401 GCA_030264315.1 Sardinella tawilis | reverse complement strand
ACCCACACACACACACACACACAGTCCCAGCGCACTCTCCCGCCACACACACACACACACACACACACATATGCTTACGCATGCACACACACACACACACACACTCCACGCACACTCTCCCTCCACACACACACACACACACACACACACACACAGTACAGCATGGAGTCAGAGTGCTGCAGATCAGCCTTGATAAATGTATGCTAATGAGTTCTGAATACAGAATGAAAATTAGGAGGCTCTGCAGCAACAATCACAATAAACAGCCTCCAATCTCCACACATGCTTTACTCACAAATACTTAGCGCCAGAACCAAAAACTGATCAGAATGAATAAAACATGAAAGGCACCTTTTCCACTAGTCTGCCGGTTACTTTGTGTTGTTATTAAATCCGACTTAATTCATTTTTGGGTTGCCCGCTACTTTGAAAGGGTTGACTGAGCAGGCGTATTTTCTTCAACAATTACGCCCTTGTGCATATGTCAACTTAGGTCTATCCTTTTTTGTTCTTTGTATTCAGTGTGTGTGTGTGTGTGTGTGTGTGTGTGTGTTCCAAGCATGTCAGATGAGGATGAATAAAACATGAAAGATACCAATTCTCTAGAGTGTGTTTTGTTTTGTTTGTTTATGATTAAATTGAACTTTTTTGAGTCATCCACTATATTGAAAATGTCACTAAATAGACACATATTTTCAAACACCGTAAAAGTGTTTTGTGTCAGTCAACTAATGTCTGTTCTATTGAATTCTGTGCGTGCACACATATGTGTAAATATGAGCATGGGTGATGTGTGTGTGTGATTGTGTGATTGTCCATGTGTGTGTGTGTGTGTGTGTGTGCGTGTGTGTGTGCGTGCATGCATGTGCTTACATACATGCATACAGTACTGTATGTGTTTGTGTGTGTGTGTGCATGTTCTTATATACATGCATACTATACAGTATGTGTGTGTGTGTGTGTGTGTGTGCATGCAACACCCCTGGCCTCCCCTGCAGTAAAGCCCATGCGGCTGTGAGTGGCCGCTCAGGTTGAAGCTGCATGCGGTGGCTGTGCTGTTTGCTGTGGTCTTAATCACAGCGGGGCGAAATCAAATAAATAAGTCCCCGGCGTGAAATAAACAGGATTAGCTGTGAATCAGGGGAAGTGCCCCCTGTTAAGTGGATCAGCTCAGTAAACTGGATGCCATCTCCATGCAGGCAGCTCTCCTCTGCAGGCGGCTTGCAGGCAGGCAGAGAGGAGAGGAGAGGAGAGGAGAGGAGAGGAGAGGAGAACTGAGCAGGCAGAGAAAATCAATAAGAGGGTAATACGTTCTGGGAGCGCTACTCTCTCTCTCTCTCTCTCTCTCTCTCTCCCCTACCCTCTTCTCCTCTCCTCTCCTCTCCTCTCCCCTCCTCTCTCTCTCTCTCTCTCTCTCTCTCGTCCCCTCCACCCAATTTCATGTCCCCCTCGGCCAAGCAGGGCCAGCTCTGGAGCAGCCGGTAAAGGCCACTTCTCCCTTCCCTCATCTTTAATACAACATAAAACAGCAGCAGCGGTGGCAGCAGCTGCGTTAGCCGGCTTTGCTGGAGCAGGGCGAGACGGGAAATGAGAGAAGAGCATCTAATGATGGACTGGAGGGAAGTCCTCCTCCTCCTCCTCCTCTTTCTCATCCTCTTCATCCTTCTTCCTCATCCTCCTCCACAGTTCATCTCAATGTTCCACATTCATTTCGACTGCTATTCATTTCAGCTCTACAAGGCTCAATCTTAGTCAATTCAGCGCTGTTCAGCTTAGCTGCTATTCAATTTAATCCATTATTTATCTTCTGTTAAACTCCATTCTGTTCTGTTCAGTATTTGTCTCAATGTGTTCCAGTCCATATACTTTGCGAGAGTTTTATGTAAGGTTACCGTCTCCACATGGTAATGTTAGCTCTTACAGCTAAATTTGTTGTTATTGATAACTAGCCAGCGGTTGTTCCTGCTCTTCCATCCCATGCCAAGATGGCATCCGGTGAGTGTGAGAAGTGTCCATCGTTCCACACTTCACATTTTGACTGTTAAAATGCACCATCTGAGTACTTAGGCGTTGGGCTCCCAGTCCGTGGTGCTGCTGGACCATGCAGGACGACGCACGTTACACACATTGACCCTCTGTCTCTCGTTCACTCTGTATGTGAGTGAAATGCTTTCTGAAATATATAAACTTATAAACTTCAACATTGGTGGCCATTTGGGAACCTCAGAATCATCCAAGCCCTCTTTAAAGTAATGTGTGTGTGTGTGTGTGTGTGCGTGTGTGTATGCGTTCATGTATGTGATTTGAAGATAGCCCTCATGATATTTGATTGCAGCTGTAATAATGATTTATTGCCGGGCGTGAAGGGGTGTTGTGATCCATGATGATTGGCATCACACAGATGAAGACTGTAAAATCCCTGACTCTGCTCTGACTTTGTCTCTGCAGCTCCGCTTTGACATTCATGCCTTTCTGGACAATTACGATTCATTCATGCTGTTACCTTATGAGTAAATAACTGGTTTCCACCCAAATGCTCTGACCATACAAGTATAGAAGAGTTATTACAGCCTTGCCTTCACTTGCATTGATATTACACTGATGTACTTCTTTGATACAAGTCATGTTAGTGGGTTTTTTTTTCTTTTTCTGGCAATCCTCATCACAGCGCTGGTGCATAATTTGATCACCTGGTGGTGGATGTTAGGCATCAAAGGAGATGAGACCGAGATAGACGTCTCATCGTTGACAGATGCAAATCGGCTGCTTTGTCTTCCCCACCTATTAGAGAATTGAGGGAGTCGCATGCTGGGCTAGACTCAAGATCAATTATGATTGGAGCACTTTGATTCATCTGCTCCTCACAAGGAGACACCAGGGAGGGCGATTAAAGGACTGCTGGAAATGACATTACTGCCAATACCGAGAGCTGCTCCTGTAAAAGAACCTAGACCTCTCAGCAGGTACAAAGCAAACAACTGCTGAATCCCAATGTCCTCAATGCCATATTGTAAGCCCTGAGCCCTAAAAGAACTATCTGGATAGAACCAGCTAGCCAATTATGAGAACAATTCATGCCCTGAGCTCACGTATCTGGATAGAATCAGCCAATCATGAGGACAATTCATGCCACTTACTGTAAGTATCCGAGGGTTCAGGGCTTAGGGGGGGGGGGTACACTAGTACTCAGCCATTGACTCTTTTCTTATTGCCTTCAGTTCATTCCAGGCCAAGTCATCATTCAATGCCATGGAAAGGCTACAAATGAATGAGAGTGTTTTGGCTACAGCAGACTGCTGGAGCCAGCTGCGGGGGTATTTGGATGGCCCTCTAGTCATTCTCATCTTTTGGCTCCGTGTTACTGGACCACTGTGCATTACCACAGCCCAAGGTTTCTCTCCTTCTCCAGATGATGTATTACCCTCTCTGATTTACACGGGCCCTCATGCTCATCCAGGATATCTGGCAGAATCTTCCAGAGAAGGACTTTTCCTCCTGTTGTTAAACTTCTGTTCTCTTTTTCGGCTAACGGTAGGAGCCTTCTTCTGGCTTTCTACTAGTAGAAGTATCCAATTCTCTGAACTGGATTCTGCAAGTCTTGGGATTTCAGGGAGTCAGACTTCTGTGATTTTCTTCTGTTCTCTTTCTGTCCATTTATCTTTCTGCCTGTGTGTTTGTCTGTCTGCCTATCTGTCTAGCTTCTCAAAGAAGGGGGCTTCCTCCTGGTCTCAAACATTTCAGATGGCTCCTCCTCCTCTTCTGCATTAATGAAGGACTCATTTCCCTAGTTTTGGACAGATGTGTCTGCCTTTTGGCATCTGTCCTTTTTTCAAAGAAGGTGTACTGTATTCCTCCTTTTTCTTCTAAAATAGATGGTTCCTTTATCCACTATCGGGAAAGGGTCGCTCTCTCAGTTTTAGATAAACCTGTCTGTCTCCCGTGGATAGATTCATCTATCTGTCTGTCTATCTTTCTGTCTCTCTGCTCAACAAAAGAATCTTTCCTCCTAGTCTTGTAAATATTAAATGGTTCCTCTGTCTCCTCTGAGGGAAGAAGTTGTTCTCCTAGTCTGGGATAGATCTGTCAGGTGTGTCTGAATAGGCTGAAGGGAGAGATAGAGAGAGAGAGAGAGGGAGAGAGAGAGAGAGGGAGAGAAGGAGGGAGGGAGGCTTCCAGTGGTTGAGAGGCAGAGCTGCTGCTGTCTGGGCACCTTCTAAAATCAGCCAGCAAGGTGAGGAGGAATAACATCAGGCAAGGACATGGTGCATGTAATATGTGCTCAGCCCCAATGCCTTTACACTTCCACTCAGAAAAGATATTCAAGAGAGAAGAGGAGGATAGCGAGATAGAGAAGGAAGGGATGAAAGGGGGGAGAGAGAGAGAGTGAAGGAGAGATAGAAGGAGAGAAAGGGAAAGAGAGGCCTAGAAAAGAGGGATGAAATGAGAAGGAAAGACAACAAGAGGCAAGAGTGTAGCGGCATATAAGCAGAGAGAGATGTACGTAGCTGAAGCACAAACAATAACACTATTAGCACATGCTTTTGGTTTTGTTTATGCAATGGCTCCTCTGTGATGTAGCTTGAATGCTATGCTTGTTACTATGGATAAAAGAACCTGCTACAAGCATAGCAATACTGTGATGTCATGAAGAAAAAGGGGGTGGGAAATACAAGGGGAGACAGGAGAAGACGGGGAAAGATCTAACGCCACCAAGGAAGTGACAGAGCATGAGAGAGGAGGAAAAAAGAGGAAGAGAGGAGAGACGGGGAAATGTAAGGAGAAACAGAATTACAGAAAAAGGTGTGGAGAAAGAAGCAGACAGATAAAGGGATCACAGAAAAAAATATAGAAAGAAGCAGAAGAAGAATAGTATAAGCTTCAGAAGACGAGTGTAAGGATGAGCCAGTGAAGGACAGAGAGATAAAGAGAGCAGGAGAGAGGGCGAGGGAGAGATGCTGAAGAGAGAAAGAGGAGGAAAGAGAGAGGGAGCTGTTGGGCTGAAAATGAGTTGTGGTGGGAGATGAGAATTTGAAACAGCCCTGTGATTTGTGAGAGGCGGTTTTTAAGTAAGTACTTAGGGCCAGAGTAGAGATAGCTCTGTCAGGCCTAACCAGCTTGAGGAGTGGATAAAATGCACTTGTGTGTTTCCTCAGTGCATGCTGAATAAAAGATTACAGACCTGGCATTAAAAAAACTAGATCAGTTCTTGCCCACTGCACAGGGACTAAACAAAATCTGCACAACATGAAGGAGGATGAGAGAGAGAGAGAGAGAGAAAGTTAGTGGGAGACAGAGAGAGAGAGAGGGAGAGTGTTTCAGGTTGAACGTGCTGTCAGCTTGCATTTCAAGGTCACAACGCATTACATTATGTGAAGATGAACTGCACTGCGCCGATATACATTTTTTATCATTACTATGCGCCTAATTGCTGTTCATCGAGGAGAAAACGACATGGGATGAGTGGGCAAAGAGAACAGGCAGTAAGTAGGTGATGAAGAGATCGCAAGAGAGGGAGATAGAGAGAAAGAGAGAGAGGGAGATAGAGAGAAAGAGAGAGAGAGAGGGAAGGCGAGAGAGAGAGAGACTGAGTTGCATCATACAATTCACGCAGAATACACGCACAAAGAGTTATCATTTTATACATGTAGCTCCATGCACACTGATTTCAATTGGCTATCTCTACATTGACATGCAGCATACAATAGGCTAGATCTCAGAATCATGGTCAAGCATGAATGAGGGCCGTGTTTGAATGGGTTGTTCTTGGCTGTTTCCCAACACTGGACTGGATCATGTCTGATTGTAATTATTCCTTGATAGTCTCATCCATCTGCATTACCATCAGTGAGAACCCCATGATTGTGACTTGAAAAACCTTCCAGAGAGAGAGAGAGAGAGAGAGAGAGATGAAGGGAGGAGGTGTGATGACGCAAGAGGCTATGGTGTCTATACCACCTTGGGGTCCAGGTCCCCACAGGGTTTGAATCAGTCATTTCCCAACCTCACCCCATGTCTCTCTACTCACTTCCTGATAACTGTGATCTAAATAAAGGTAAAAAGTCCAGAATGATACCTTCAAAAAAGATGGAGGCAATTGACTGATTGCTCAGAGAGAGAGAGAGGCAGGTCACTGGTTGTTTGCTATAGAGTTTGTGCACCACTGGTTGTGGCTGATTGCTAAGAAAACGCAGGCAATTGGCTGGTTGCTGAGAGAGTGAGAAGGCCATTGGCTGGATGCTGAGAGACAGAGTAGGCCATTGGTTGATTTCTGAGAAAGCGAGCAGGCCTCCCACTGAGAGAAGCCAAATCGAGCTGACTGGATAAAATCATGCAGCAGTTGTTGCACCTCTTAGGGCCCTGGATACAAGCAGAGATGAAGATGGAGATAAGGGACTGCATGGAGGTGACTGTGCAGTAGATAGATAGATAGATTCATACAGTAGATCGATACTTATTTATCCCGTAGGAAATTCAGGCATCATTATGCTTCCATACTAACAAAACATATAGATCACACAGACTCACACACACACACGCACACATGGTATACAGTACACACTACAAAAACACAGAGAAGAATCCTAATTGTTTGCCAGTCAGGGTTCTAAATTGTTTGGGTGTGGAAGTAGTGACTGTCCATTTTAGAATGAGCAGAAGGATGCTATGGTAACCTATTAGTGCATCAAAAAATGTGTCAGTGCAAGTACATTACCAGTGCAGATTCTGTTTCCAATACAGAGTATAGGAAGGCTACATACTATAAGAATAATACACTAGGATAGCTACCTAATATAAGAATAACATACTACACCTGCAAAAGCAATATAAAGTGTATGTACAGTACAGTAAGTTTCAGAGCAGTGTTGTCTCCAGAGGACATATCTGTAGTCCAACTCAGAAATAACTCTCCAGAGGGAAATCATGTGTGTGGTATAGTGATGGTGGTGGTCACTTAACAAACTTAATAAAGGATGGGGGTGGGTAGATACAGTATATGAATATGTGGAGAGAGAATACAGAAGAAAGAGGCACAGAGAGAGAGAGAGAGAGAGAGAGAGAGAGATGGAGAGAGAAAAAAAAATGAAAAACCATGAGATGAAGAGAGAGGGTGGTGTGATAAGGAGGAAAGAAAAGGAGGAAAGGAGGAAAGAAAAGAAATATTAAAAAATGAAATAAGCGAGGGAAGAAAGGAGAACAAGACACAAAAATAGACAAGAGTCTATAAAAAAGAGAAAGGCAACCATGAGGTAAGAAGACAGTGGAGATGGGGAGAGAGAGAGAGAGAGAGAGAGAGAGAGAGAGAGAGGGAGCACAGAAAAACAACACCTCAGGAAGTCCCATTGACTTTTCCCCTGCTGACTGTGGATTTCATGTGAAGTGATGGGGCACAGCATGGACACACCACACTAGTGTGCACACACGGCTCGCGCTGCTCCACACGACTTGACACAGCTCCACGTGGGCCCCGCTCCACATTGCACCTCTCCAACAGAGCTCCCTCCCCCCTGGGGAACCAGACCTGCCGGAGTCCCCCACACCCCCCTCCGCTGGCCGGCCAACCGCACGCTTGACCTATCTGCTGATGGCGTATTGGTGCTGACATGCTGACGTGCTAAACGTTGTCCCACCTGCTGCAGGTGGTATCCAGCTAGGTCCTCTGTCTGTTGTGACAACAGTGGAATTCTTGTTCTCTAATATCCCTGGATGTCTGGTTACTGTCCACTCATTGAAGCAATGCAATGCTTGAACATTCTATTTCGTTGCCAAACTACTTCCTCTAAGTTAAAATAGGCTAACTTTTGGAATGTTAAAATATAACATTTGTGGGAACAGTTAGAGATAACGTTCTGTGTGGCAGTCATATCATACCTATTGAAAATATCCATAACATGACAACAAAGCTTGTTCATTATTGTTTTCATAGTAATTTTAATGATTAAAATATATGGGCTAGATAATAGCTTCTGTGATAAAAGTAGCAATGAAGCAAAGTCCCACTGAAGTGAATAGAGCATTCAACAGCATTACAAAGAGCTGGGTACTAAGGTGCTATTAATCAAACACTTTATAATAACTCCTTCCTAATAAGCATTTATTAAGCATTATTTAACACATTTGTTCATCATTTGTAACACATTTGTAAGCCATTAACTCAGAATTATTTCTCATCAGTTAATCGTTGATGTTAATAAATGTGTTAACTGATGATGCAGTGGTTTGGTGGGCTGTATATTATCTGTATATGGGAAGGTGGCTTTATGATGCAGTGAGGTGAGGGTTAGGTTAAGGAGGTGGTGAGGGAGGGGAGCAAAAGGGCCTTACTGATGATTTATAAGTGATTAACTGAAGAGCAATTATTAAGAACTGGTGTTAAATATGTTAAAAAATGTTTGATATGTGTTAAATAATGCTTGATAAATGCTTAATAGGAAGGGGTTATTATAAAGTGTTACCTCAAATTCTCTTGAAATGATCTAGCAGCAGAGGTGTTGCACATGGACATCAACACTAGGATTATCTTTCTAGTAGGCCTAGCTCTGCAGTGGAAATGTCAGTGCACATGAGTAGACAAAGCTTTGCACTTATATACGCACTTCATTACAAATACACAATTACATGATTATTTATACAAGCTAAAGGTGATGTTAGAATAATTTAGGTTAATTTAACATCTCAGTTTCATGCTAGATTTCTCCTCAAGTCAGGGTTGGAGAGGACGAGAGAGAGAGAGAGAGAGAGAGAGAGAGAGAGAGAGAGAGAGAGAGAGAGAGAGAGAGAGAGAGAGAGAGAGAGCACGATAATGCATGTGTGGGAGAGAGGTTGCAATGGTTCCAATGTGTGTGCATGTAATTAAATAAAGGAAGACATAAATAAAACTTCATATTGATTAACTGTCCAATTATTTTGGTGTTAGTGTCATTGCCATGAGATCGGGCCCCAGTGGTGAAGTAGATAATGAGAACATAACTCCCCATACAGTCACTGAGCTGGTCACAGGTCATAGGCCTACTGGATTCTCACATCGCAGATGATAAAATGACTTTGTCTCTATACTGTTTGTAGGCCTATTGTATTTGGCAGAATACTTTTGTGCGAAGCAACTTACTACTTTATTAATGAAAAATAAATAGTAAATATTTTATAGTAAATCTAAAATGTAAGGAATTGATTCATACATACAAAGTTTCTAATGGACTATCACACCAGTATGTCTGTGTGTTCTGATAAGATATCTTCACATGTTGTAGTATACAATCCATAGTGTAGTGGTTATCTACTGACAGATTGTCCGTGCAGAAATAACCCATGGTATTACCCAAAAGATTTGACAAAACCTGGACAAAAAAAGATTTTGTTTGTTGAAGGTGCGCTATGAGATCCTGAATGATGTCACTTCTGCTAACATTCCACGTAAACAAACAAAATGCTACTCCCAAATTCATGCTACTAAATCAACTTTTCTCACTGCCCCCCACCCATATGTGCATGCTCACTAACCCCCATCTCCTCCCTTAACCATCTTGTTGGTGTTTGGATGAAATGTGGTTTGTTATGTTTTGGTGCACAGCCTGTGCCCTAGTGTTTGTTTGACATTTTACAGCCCCTGTATTGTTTCCAGAGACCGGACATTTTCACAATGTATTCAGGGGCAGGCAGCAAGCTGATCAAGGGGAGATGCCTACAATTTGAGACAAAAATAAAATTGCGCTAAAAACCATGCAAGATTTTATAGTACACCTTTAACAAAGATGAGGCTATCATTAAAATGAAAACACAACAACTATAACGGCACTCCATTCTCCAAAATGAGACAATTACAAAGCAACCAACATGTTAAACTGAAAAAGAAAGGCAAACTTCTAGATACTTCTATGCAGAAAGCACTGTTGAAAGCATGGTGTGTTTCTTTGCGGTTGGAAGAAGCTGACAAATGAAAACGTCATCAGCTTTGACACGGGAGGGCTTCACCTGATTATCTATTTATTGCCCCCCCCCTTACACACACACACACACACACACACACACACGTCCGCCCCCAGCTCCCCGTGTCCATTAGGGCCGGCCAGAGTGTGGTGCTGAGGACAGCAGAGAGGCCTGTAATTAGGAACCCCCTTGGCTCATTGCTTCTGCTTGGGTAGGCTCCGCTGGGACACAAACAAACACACACACAAACACACACACACACACACACACACATACTTACACGTAAACACACCTTTCACACCATCTCTCTTCAGCACTCTACTGTCAGTTTGTGAGATGTGTGTGTGTATGTGTGTGTGTGTGTGTGTACGTGTGTGTGTGTGTATGTGTGCTCGCCTCTGAGTTCCTCTGAGACTCATACCTCATCCACCTCATCAGCACTGTCAAGAATCACACACACTGAGTTGAGACGTGTATGTGTGTGTGTGTGTACTTAAGAATAAAGGGGGGGGGGCAGGGACTGTCTGTAAGTTTGTCATGTGTATGATATAGATAACATTGCATCTTATAGAATAGATAGATGGACATACAGACACAGTAGAGAAAAGTGTGAGAGAGAAAGACAGAGGAGTAGAAGAATCGATCAGGAGCTGGAATATTGATTTATAAAAGACATTATACACTCTGTTCCAATAGCTGCTATTTTTCTTCTGCAAATTCACACTGTTAGTACTTGAACACAAACAGTGGCATATGGCCAGGGCACCTCTCGTTCTCTCTATTCTGTCTTCAGGGGTTAGTGGTGGGTGGCAAACCCTCCAAACTGGAGAGAAACTTTTTTCAACAGATGAGCGTGTTTAAGTCTCCCAACCCCAACCCTCCCCCCACCCCCCACTTCCCCCTCATACTTTGCTCACCACATTTAAGTATCTGGCCGTCCAGCTGTGTGATCGTCAGTTGTAACACCCTGCTCGTCAAAGCCACTGAGGGCTACACGTTTGAGCCGAAATGGAATCCAGCTGCGTGACTGTCAGTAGATTACACCCTGCCCATCAAGACACTGAGGGCTACACTTTTGAGCCAAAATGGGCTCCAGCAGTGTGACTGTCAGTAAATTGCACCCTGCTCAATCAAGTGACAGTGACAGCCGCAAGTTTGATCCAAAATGGAGGTGAATGAATGCTCATTGTCTCCTCCCACTTAACTAATGACCATTCAGTCACGTCACAATGTCACTTTTTGGGGTGACTGAAATTACTGCTTTTTTTTTGGGCCAAGAATACACGTTTAGATTGAGATGGAGACAAAGACAAAAAAAGACAGTCCATATATGAAGGTTCCATACACTGTAAAAAATGATTTGTACTGATTACTTGAAAAATGTGTGGAAACTCGTTGCTTCGAATGAGGTAAGTAAAGATTACTTGTCTCTTTCAATATATCTTTACCATAACTTGAAAGAGACTAGTTATGGTTA
>JASCQY010151736.1:7500-11402 GCA_030264315.1 Sardinella tawilis | reverse complement strand
CGCTACGTATCCAAGATGGAGGACGTTTAGTGCGAGAAGTGTCCATCATTTCACACTTACTTTTTTGGCCGTTGTCAGTGCACCATCCGGGTATTTTCAGTGCACTGAGTTTTGATGTGGTTGTCAGTGTGAACACCCTATGCACTAAAACTTAGTGCTTGAAGTGTGCAAGTGCGCCACATGAGACACGGCCAGAGTAAATGTGACTGTCCAGGTGGTTTTATTTGCCACATACAATGAAAAGTAACGTTCACCAGAAGTTGCTTTGGAGGCATAACATGCTGGCGTAACATAACATAACATAGGCTATAAATAAAATATATACAAATAAATAAATAAATATAAATAAAAAAGTGCTGCACACTCAGCTCCATAGTACTGTAGTTTTATTAACAAAATGACTTTTTAACCATTTGGCCTTTGAAAACCCGAAGAAGGCCAGATGGTAAAAACATGTGAATTTAGAAGTGAAAGGCGTAAATAAAATCATCTAATATCTGAGAGACAACGCGTTGCATGGAAGGAAGCCAAATTGTCTCTACTAATCTAACTAATGTACTAATGTACAGTAGCACATTGCTATCAGGGGAGAATCTTACTGACAAACCGACTTAAGCCTGCTGCATGTGGCTTTCCTGTTACTGTGGTAATTGGCTGACCAATGCAATGAACCAGCTCTGTCTCTTAGCTGTTACTGTAGTCTCCAGAAATCATGTAAGCCTATCAGTTTAACAGACGATAGAAGCTGCAGAACATTTTAAATCATAGAAATCGTGCATTTTACTTAGGAGTGGAACTGCAGCCTGTTGAGCTGCTGCTGATTGTTTTTGGATGTCTGCCATAAAGCTGTCCTTCAGACAGCACTCTGGCATTTTAAACACAATTTGATTGATTTAATCCTACTTGGATTAGCTTAATTCAAATCGGTGTGCTACCTGACGTGAAGTGAAGAGGGTTGCCATAGTTTGGCTAGTCCAACTCAAACACACACCTGTAAAATGTACCTCAGAGTAAGGGGGTTTGCCATAGTTTGGCTGGTCTAAGTCACACACCTGTAAACTGTACCTCAAGAGTAAGGGGGGTTGCCATAGTTTGGCTGGTCCAGGTCAAACACACATCTGGGTTGCCATTTGACTGTGTAAAGTTGGAAACTGTGTTGGCAGTGCTGATTCTGATGATAATGATGATGATGATGATGATGATGATGATGATGATGATGACTCTGGCCTGGGCTTTTCGCTCGACTAGCTGGGGCACTCACCTCCTTCCCGAGGGTTGCTATGAGGCTGGACTGTATGACTGTAGGACCGGAATGACAGTTACGTGTGTGTTTGTGTGTGTGTGTGTCTCGTGAGAGAATATGTGGGTCAGTCAGGGAATCAGGTCATAGTGACAGAGGTCAGGGGTCAACCAGTCTAGTCCTCCTCACACATTAATCTTCTTACAGCATGTCTTTTACACCTCCTGGCTCACACACACACAGAAATACTCTCACAGGTAGAAGTCACTCACTGTGTCACTTTAATTCATAGTGTGTGACAGACACAGAGCTAAATCTGTGTGTTAGGCAGTTATAAATGTAGCCAATTCTTTATTTTAGGCTGTTACACTGTAGCCATATCTGTGATGTTGTAACACGCTAATGTTCTACATGCAGAGCTAGGCTAGCTGTCATTTATTACACACACACACACACACATACACCTGTCTCTGTATGTCAAGACCGAGACCATTGGTTTTTAAATGCAGTCCAAGTTGAGACAGATTCTTTGAGGAAGCAAGACCAAGTCAACACTGAGTCTTTCAGAAGTCGAGACAAAAACCAAGACCATAAAAACAACTCCGCTTTCATAACCATGATTTTATCATCCCAATTAATAATCATAATAAACAGTTAGGCCTACAGACTAAGCTAAGAATAAAGGACTAAACGTGTCTGCTAAATGTACTGTAAATGGAGTTATTTTTACGGATAGCTTGGAAACCCAGACCCACATCTAGAAACATATAGGTCTGGCCAAATCCAATCCAAGAGCAGCACCAATGGATACATTACACACACACACACACACACACACACACACACACACACACACACACACACACACACACTTCAGTTTTAAATAGCTCTTACATACACACACACACAGAAACACACTCCAATCCTCAGTCCAACACCCCCCCCCACCACCACCACCACCACCACCACCCCCCACACACACTCATTCTCTGTTGGGGCCAAGGCTGCAGACAGTAAGCAGGATTAGTTAGATAGTAGATATTTGCCCAGACAGATAGAGGCAAAGCAGAGCAGGTAAAAATAACTCCCAGCGCCTCACGTGTGTGCTGCATCGTCACGGCAACCCTTACCTGCAAATGAGGTCAGTGGGCTCCGACTAGAGTGGGCAGGTCAGAGGATCAGTGGGTCAGAGAAAGATTAGGACAGTATTTGTAAAGAAAGTCCTTTTGTAAACACAGGTCGTTTTGTAAATTAGGCCCTTTGGTAAACACAGGTTGTCCTGTAAATAAAGGTCCTTGATGTGCCTATTTGTGCGTTTGGAGCTCATACTGATGGCTTGTGGCAGGCCGGGAGCCTGTGGAGATTTCATGATGGCTTTATCCCCAGCCAAAGACTGGAAAGGCTGCAAGGTCTTTGCTTTTGCCTGTTCTTCAGATTGTCTGAGCAAACACACATACTCACACAACAACAACAACAACAACAACAACAACAAAAATGACAATAACAACAGCCCCAGATCCACCACAGACAGCATCTCTCCTGCTCCTCCTCCAGCCAAAGATGGTACAGTCCACTAACCATCACCCCTTGGCTGGCCTGTAGTGGTTCAGTCCTGCGTTGCCAGTGCTGGCCGGCGGTGAGTTCAGTGTGTGTGTGTGTGTGTGTGTGTGTGTGTGTGTGTGTGTGTGTGTGTATTGGCATCTCTGTGAGCGCTGAGCAGCCCTGGCTGAGAGGGTGTGTGCATGCGTGCGTGTGTGTGTGTACTCTGAGAGAGGTCTATGGATTAGTCTCCTGGTCTGCAGATTAAAGCAGTGGAGTTGGTGTGCAGCAGACACAGTCATGTACTGTGCCTACCCAAAGCCCAACGCCAACTCCAACGCCAGCACCGCCTCACACTGCTCCCGCATGTTCTACCACACCAGCCAGACTGTGAGTAGCCACGCTTCTGCACTGCTAAGTTTTGCCTTTGTGACTGTGTGTACTGTTCCCTGTTTCTTGGCTGTACGAGTGTAAGTTTCTGTTACTGACTATAGGAGTATGTGTGTGTGTGTGTGTGTGTGTGTGTGTGTGTGTGTGTGTGTGTGTGTGTGTGTCCATTCAGTTCTACTTAAGTGAATTTAGTTTACTGGCATGACACTTTAGACTAAAAATTTCCAAATGACAGAGTGGATTTGGGAGGGACTGAACTGGAGTTTCTCTTTAGCATGTCAAGGATGAACCAACCACTCGATGTAAGGGAAACTTGGCTAAATCAATTAAATTATGGGAAATATGGAAAATATGAATCAATCATTCAACTCACTGTCTTGGGATTAGGGGTTGTGTTGTTCTGCATCCGCCTGAACAGAATCCACTGGGTTAGGATTAGAGGTTGTGTTTTTCTGTATCAGCTGAGGAGAACGCACTGGGTTAGGATTAGGGGTCATGTTCTTCTGTATCCACTGAGGAGAACCCACTGGGTTAGGATTAAGGGTCATATTCTTCTTCATGCTTTGAGCACCAGTGTGTATGTTTGGACATTAAAGGACATTACAAAGGCCATCACAGGTCATCAGATTTAATCAGAAGTTCCTTTGATTTTTGAGGTTTGATTAGGATCATGTGTTGATATGTTTATTTCTCTTTGAATTGGTCATGCATGCTCCAGACTTGGACCGAGATC
>JASCQY010151696.1:7500-10000 GCA_030264315.1 Sardinella tawilis | reverse complement strand
AGCCCAAGCAAATGGCCATTTTATTTTTCATCATCACTTTAAAACATATTTTTCTCTTCAACTTGCCCCCCCCCCGTCTCACTCTCTCTCTCTCTCACTGTCTTTCTCTCCCTCCCCTTCTCTCTCTCTCTCTCTCCCTCCTCCTCTCCCTCTCTTATTCTTTGGCTCTCTGCTGGAGTCAGAGAAGGCCTTTTCTTCTGTGTGCCATGTACTGCGTGATCAGAGGTCTGTCTCTAACACAATGCACATATTTGATTTTTTTGACTTTCATGTGGTTCTGCCGGCCCGCTTCAAGGCAAGCAGCCTGAGGTGAAAGCTTGACAATATATCTCTCCATCTCTGCTTAAATCACTTCCGAGAAGCATCCAGGAAAAAATGAATCACGACTGGTTCCAAGAAGCTAGCTAGTCCTCTGATCCCTCCAGTTAAACAGAATTTGAATCGATTCAAAAAATAAGAAACTTTTTTTTTTAAAGATAAAACACAACAGCCTTGTGCTCACTTTCTAATCAGGCGCCTCATCAGGGGCCTCAGTGGGGTCCTTGCACTGCTGCTGTAGAGTCAAGCAGTGAGCTCTGATGTAGTGCTCATACAGCTGGCACTGATGACAGCTGACACTCATACACCCCTGACCCCCTTTACCCCCATCTACCCCAAGCCACTTGAGCAGGGGAAGAGCTTTCGTCACCATCGCCTCCGTCACGCCACCATCGTTAGCATCACAGCAGTGGCAGCAGCAGAGCTCTAGACATGTGACCCCATTTCACCCTCCTCTCCATTTCGCCCGCCAATCACAGCGCAGATTTTCCTCCCACTTCCTCCCACTCCAGTGGTGACCAGATCTCTGAATTTCCTAGAATTTTCCATGGGAACCGCGGGGGAATTCCTATTTCCTATTTTGCTGTCCTATTTTCCTATTTACAGTCAGTATCATTAAAATAAGAAATGTTTGGGCTTCAGAAATTGGGGACAATGCGGAGTTTCTTGTATTTCAGGGGACAGACCACTAACTGGTCGAGATTTGCCTCTGGCTCAGAACCAGCAAGGGAACTAGAACTGGACTGGAACTGGAACTAAGGGGTATTAGTGGTTGAGGCCTGTGCAGGAAGAACTGGGTTAGCAAACCCTTGGTTGTCACGGTTGTAGTGTATCGCTGTGTAACCATAGGGACACAGGAGTTGACAACAGCAGGCTCCTTTATCATTTCCCCTTGGAAGTGAACTGGAAAAGCGAGAAAATCATGGGTTCTGGCCCCTGAGATAAATTCCTTGAAACCATCAGATGAAACTTAGAAAAGAGAAGATAAATGCTTGAAACCATTGCATAATGTCAGATAAAAGCACTTGCTAGTTTACTTTGTGAAAGTTCTGACATGCAAAGGAAATGGCATCTCAGGAGTCCAGTGTGGAAAGAAAGACAGAGCCAAGGAGGAGACTGACAGAGAGGCTCAGACAAAGTACAGAGCTGGTTGAAGAGCTGAAGTCTTGAGATCCCCCCCTGCCCAGAATATGAAAAATTAACTCCAGCTGGAGTGCTTTGACAGACTGACACAAACACACACACACACACACACACACACCCTAACTCACAGCCAGAGATCCCCGTCAATAATCTACAAAAAGCATCTTCATCTAGCCGCACAGCGGGAGGATGGAGAGAGGGAGGGAGGGAGGGATGCAGCGAGAGTGTGAAAAGAGAGAAGAGGACGAGAAGAAAGCTCGCCAGCTTAGTCACACTGACACAATCCCTTAAGACAGACAAGCGTCGGGGAGGAGGCATGGCAAGGCTGTACGGATAGAAGGGGATGGATGGAGAAGAGTCAGTGTCCTTAGTGGGTTTGTGTGTGTTTGTGGAGTCACCATACACACTGAGTCTGTCGTCTGCTTGCTCTAATAATATCCTTCCATATATAATATCATCCCCTCCTCTCTCTCTCTCTCTCTCTCTCTTTCAGTTTCTTTTTCTTTCATTCTCTCATTTTCTCTCATTCTTTTTCTTTCTCTCTGTCCATCTTTCTCTGTGCCCCTCATTCTCAGTCTATTTCCAGATTGACTAGCTCTTCTCTTCTCTTCTCTTCTCTTCTCTTCTCTTCTCTTCTCTTCTCTTTCCCCTCCAGACTCAAATTCAGTTTGTGTCCCTGTGGACCTATAACTGCGGTGAAGTTAGTTTAATATGTTAAACGAATGTTGAATGTGAAACTGTCTTTACCGCAGTGAAGCTACATTGTATGCATCGGAATGCTGCAGCTTGTCTGCTGGCCAAAGTAAAGAGGCACAAGCAGAAATCAGGAAGAATAAATAAAGCTCCAAAAAATGAAGGAAAAAAAAAACAATCATTGAGTTGTTTAGCTGCCTGTCTTCGCTAAGTAAGGGAGCTAGTTATTTAGCGTAATACAACGCATCACAGCAACTGCATGCACAGTCAATTTCCACCTTGTTTATTTTTAATAAGATGCACCACTAAAAAGTGTTAGTGTGAACTCCGCCTTATCCTTCTGTTC
>JASCQY010151696.1:0-2500 GCA_030264315.1 Sardinella tawilis | reverse complement strand
GAACAAATCCTTTACAACAAATATTAAAAGCACTGCAAATATTAGAATAAAATATTTAGAATAAGATATCAGAGGGGTCATACGAGAGAGAGAGAGAGAGAGAGAGAGAGAGAGAGAGAATGAAGAAAGAAAGCCCTACAGCAGTTGAGATTAATGGCTAAGATGAAGAGAAGGATGGATTCATTCTCTCTGATGGCGTGATTAATAGAACACACTCTGCTCTCCTAAAACCCCAATCATCTCTCTTTTCTCTCCTCTCTTTTCCTTTTTTCTTGACTCTATCTTCTCCCTCTATCTCTCACTATTTCTCTTTCACCTCTCTCTCTCTCTCTCTCTCTCTCCTCTCTCCATCTGTGTTTCACATCCCTTTCTCTCACTGTCTCCCTGTTAAACTAGTTAAATTGGCTTTTTAATCCCTATCTGACCAGTGTGTCACACACACACACACACACACACACACACACACACGCACGCACGCACACACACACACACACTTCATAACAGTTCTTTCTCATCCGATTCATCTGATGTGATGATGTTTCTAGCTGTGATCTGTCATCAGCATACAAATGTACATGGGCATACAAACACACACACACACACACACACACACACACAGACACACACACACACTCTCTCTCTCACACACATACACACACGCACACAATCACGCACAGGATTACTGTCACCAACTGACTTATCAGTAAATCTAAAATTGATCATTAAAGTGTGTGGAAAAATCATTTATTACAGGGAGTTTCCATCTACACAGCCCTCCTCCCCTCTCTCTCTCTCTCTCTCACACACACACACATACACACTCAAACATACTATACACACACACACACACACACACACACACACACACTAATGATTGGGCACTTAGGTATTTATAAACCTTTGACACTTTTGTACTTGAAAATAGTGTATCCATCCACATATGCACACACACACACACACACACACACAAACACACACACACACACACACACATGTTGCACATGCTGACAGTGAATCATGCATGTAAAAATGACAGATGCTGATGGATGGGTAACTCCTGCTATTATGGTCATGCAGTGTGTTCACATACAGCACAGTAGGTGCTTGTATACGGGCCAGCATACATGCACACACACACACACACACACACTGTGCACTATATGCTATTGCACCACACAATGACAGTTGGTCACGTACACACACCTGACAAACTAGAATGGATGACTAATGAATATAGATCACACACACATGCACATACACACACACACACACACACACACACACACTTCTCAGTTTACATGGGAAGGTTTTTGTACTGTTATAGCTCACAAATACTGTACTTTATATATAAACACACCAAAATGACAGACCTACTCCTACGCACTGGCAGTAGTGTGTATGCTGAGCTGAAGTCGGTGTCAATGCAAAACCTACACAGTAAAAGATGACATGTGATCTGAAACTCGCTTATTCTGTTTGAGTGAATGTGCTATTTGTGTGTGTGTGTATGTGTGTGTGTGTGTGTGTGTGTGTGTGTGTGTGTGTGTGTGAGTGTCAGTGTGTGTTCTTTTTAATATTCAGCTTGTATTGGACTGCAAAGCCGCAGCAATTTCATCGTCCATGTTTCCCTCAGAGGACTTCATTTCACATGCCCTCTAACCAGGACCCAACTCTCTCTCTCGCTCTCTCTCTCTCTCTCTCTCTGTTTCTCTCTCTCTCTCTCTCTCTCTCGCTCTCTCTCTCTCTGTGTCTCCCTCTCTCTCTGTCTATTTCTCTGTTTTGTGTTATTTGTGTGTGTGTGTGTTTGAATGATATTACAGTATAATAAGAAAGCACTCTTCTCACCCTATCTGTCTTAAAGGTGAAGACCATCTACCCGATGTACTGCATTTAAAAAGGTCCAAATACATCAGAAAGCCTGTTTGAGGAGGAATGTGTTTATGTTTGTGCATGCATGCATGTGTGTGTGTGTGTTTGTGTGTGTGTGTGTGTGTGTGTGTGTGTGTGTGTGTGTGTATGTCTGTGTTGGTGAGTGTGTCTGCCAGTGTGTGTGTGTATGTGTGTGTGTGTGATGCACAAATTGACACAAAGGTCTGATAGCAAGATTGGCCTGTCTGTTGTTTGTATGGCTGTGCAGAATGTGAAGCACCTTGACTGTATGATCTTCCTGCTTTAGATATGTTTTCAAACCCCTTCAATCATCACTAAATCTTCCTTGCTGTGCGTGATTGTTCCAGCTTTGTGCCATGAATAACATCCTCTGGGAGTTTGGCAAGATGGAACATTTTTCCCACCACTATTTCTGCTGATATACGGAATTTGATTTGCAGTCTAAATGAACTCACATTAACCAGATTTACAAGTGAGTGATTAGCTGAATATGGGCCTGAATGCACTAGATTTCCTATTTCCCTTGCTCTCCCAGAATGAGTGTGTGTGTGTGTGTGTGTGTGTGTGTGTGTGTGTGTGTGTGTGTGTGTGTGTGTGTGTGTGTGTGTGT
>JASCQY010151654.1:0-11408 GCA_030264315.1 Sardinella tawilis | reverse complement strand
CATTGAACAAATAACTCACATGCCGACACACACACACACACACACACACACACACACACACACACACACACACACACACACAACTAAGTCTTCTCTCGGTTTACAATATGGCCTCCAGGGAGCAGCAGTGAGCACAATGGGAACATACACTCACAGAGCTAAATCTTCTCTCAGTTTACAATACAGCCTCTAGGGAGCAGCGGTGAGCACAGTGGGAGCACACACACACTCACACACACACACTCACACACACACACACACACTGTGCACACGCACACGCACACACACACACACACACACACACACACACTGTGCACACGCACACAGTTCTCAAAGCTTCTCTCACTTTACACTATGACGGTTTGGTCTACTGCCTATATGTGTATCTGTCTGTCTGTGTATCTGTCTTTCTGTCTGTCTGTCCATCTGTGTCTTCCCTATCCAGTCCTGCTGCATCTTCCTGTGGATTCTGCTGACACACTGTCCATTCTGATTTCATCATGATGTCACTTGGTGAGCCACATGAGTAGCTGAGTGAGACCATGCAGTCTGTTGCCCTGCAACCATTTGCTGTTGTGCCTTTAGTTCGAAAGCAAAACAAAGCCATCAGCTGCAGTGCTGTGGACATCTTTATTTAGACACTTTTGGGTGCAGGGCAGCCTCCTGCTTAGGGCCGCGGACATGTACAGTAACTGAAGCGTTTGTAGTTTGGGAAAACTGTGGGCCAGGGAAGAGACTGAACAGCTCTCTCTTTTTCAAGCAGTCAACCATGAAGTACAAAAAAATGGCCCATTGTTATATTTCTCTAATATTATACAGTATGTGTGCATTACACATCATTCACGTAGCTTCAGTACTGTTACAGCGGCATGCATTAAATGGGATTATAGTGCAGCATCATGTTTAAAATGGCCTCGGATCTACAACACAGTTGTCTTCTTGGATTTGCATTGGCCCTTGGAAGCTTCGATTTTTTCAGTATGTGGCCTGCAAACAGAAAAGTTTAGTCACCCCGTGGCTTAAGGTGTAGGAGAAACCTTGGATTCTCTCATTGCTCTCATTAGCTCCATTCAATTTGTTCATTAAACCAACACTTTTATGCAAAGTGACTTACATCTGTCAACTATCAATTCATTCAGGACTAAGTCTAAGTCTAAATCTAAGTCTTGCCCTTGAGCAAGGCACTTGCCCCTGAGCTCTCTAAGTGTCCCCTAGAGCCTAGGGGCAAAGTGTCTTGCCCAACAGCACAACGGTGGCAGCCATTCAGTTATAATGTTCCTTAATCGCTGCCCTCAGAGGGAAAGCAGAAATCAGATGTGGTGATGTCATGTGTCCGTAGCTCACGAGGAGACGCTGACCTCCCTGGAGGCCAGACTGCGCGCCAGCGAGAAGACGGTGGAGGAGCAGAGAGCCCTGATCAAGGAGCTGAGGGAGAAGCAGGCCGAACAAGCGGCCGCCCTGAAGGAGCTGAGGAAGGAGAGAGACGACAGGAGGGTGTCCTTCTCTGCTTCGCTGCGAGAGCCGGGCGCACCTGGGAGTACAGGACCTGATGAGGAAGAGATCACGCTGATTTATCAGCATGTCATAACCAACATCGGTGATGCCTACAACCCAGAAACAGGTGGGTCAATAGAGACATCTGGCGTGACTCAATCCATAGCCTGTTGTTTGAGGTCACCAACTACTGTCTGCAAGAATATCCACGCCAGTGTCGACTGAACCCGCCAACTCTACCCGCTTCCAGGTGGTAACGACTAGTACCTAGTTGTATGGAAACAGAACTGGGTTCGTACAACAAGTGGCACCATTAGTGTATGTTGTAACACCCAAGTTGTCCAAAAATTTCATCCAAATCTGAGCAGTACTTTTCAATTATCTTGCTTACAGACAGACAGAGAGGTAAACAAACACAGATGAAACCTAACCTCCCTGGTGGAGGTAATAATAAAAAATATTCTCTTTCTCTGTCCACAGGGGTGTTCACAGCCCCAGTCAAGGGGGTCTACCACTTCACCCTCTATGCTCTGGGTCAGGGCCACAGCTCGACCGGCACCGGAGTCTGTCTCCACAAAAACGGAGCACACGTTGTAACGGCGTGGAGTCGGCAGCCAAGTGAGCGGGTGTCCACGTCGAACGGAACGTCTCTGCTTCTGGAGAAAGAGGATGAGGTCTGTGTGAAACTCTGGCCCAATTCCTGGGTGTACGACAATGACAACCATCTCACCACCTTCTCTGGGCACCTCATCTTCCCCATGTGAATGCATCAGGAGGGACAATCTCTCACTGTTTCCAAAGAGCTGCAACTCCAGTAGGGGCCTGGAATAGAGGAGTTCAAACAGAGCTGCAAAGCAGAGCCTTGTGCTGACATTGAGTTTTCTTTTTATCAACAACAAATACTGTATCACCCATTGAATTAATTGCTTAATTAATTTATTTATATTTTTTTTATTTACAGATTTCATCAGATCAAATCATGACAGATGTTTTCTTAAAAGTCCCTCAGGGGCAGATATCAAAAGAATATTCTAGTGATATTTACTGCCTTAACACAGAGACCAAATATTGGTTTTGTCACTGTTTTCTCTCAGGCTACCTAGCTGCTAAATGACTGTTTGGACACGCTGTAATGTATCACTGTGTTATTAACTGATCCAATAAACACGCAAATGGCTGTGGTTACTTGAGAGTTTGAGTACTGAGATGATCTCATGGTATACTCTTCATCAAGAGCAGGGTTGAGGTAGGACCCTTTCTAAGTTAATTCTCTCATGAACCATTTCTCCCAGCAACAAGTGACTGGCATGATTGAAAAAGCTCATAATCCATAACATCCGTAGTCCATAATTCATAACAGCAAAGGTACTGTGTGTTGTGAATGATTACCTAAACTTTGAGCATATATTTTTGGCTGTAATCATTTCACGTAATCATTGAAATCATAAAAAAGTTGATTTCCCATGGAATTGCCCTGGTGTGAATCTATTTATGTTGTTTGAGTTCACTTAGTGCTGTGTGCATTTTCGTTTTGTTGTCCCAAACGGCACTTAGATGATTTCGCTGAAGAAATCATGTTGCAACGGTAAACATGTGAAAAGTGCATTCCATCACATTTGCCTGATATGTCCATGGTATCTGTGTGTTTCAGTGTGTTGCCTAAATGCAGTGTTTCTCAAACTGAGGCCCAAGACGTTACACTGAGACCGACTGCCGTATTATTTGTAATAATTAGTAAGAGACCAGTGAATGGTACCACAGTAATAAAGGTTGCCAAAGTGTTGAAGCACATGCTTTTGACACAGTTGTCCAATAGGGGTCAGTATTGAATCATAAATGACAGCTCCCCAGCCTGGCCTTACTGTAAGGTGAGACTGCAGTAGACCACCTGAATATTAGATATTTTTGCAGATGACCAAGGACTAAAGACGAAACCCATACCTACAGACTATAGTATTAAAAGAATTTCCCAGATTCCCAGAACCAAAAAGGGAAATACCAGAAATACCTAGTTAATAATTTTTAATAAACACAATTATTGGCCTAGGATTGGCCTGGAAATTACGCCTATGCCTTCAACATCCCAGTCCTCTTCTCAAACCCTTCCCCTGAAAAATGTACTGTATGTGGGACTTCTAATTGGGCTTTTTTGAGATGACTGGCTTGCCGCATGAAAGGTAGGGTAGGATATCCTGGAAAAACATTTTGAAAATGCATAATTCAAAAGTCAAAACCCTTTCTATAGACTTCTGCCCGAAGCCACGCCTCCAGAGTACAGGAATAAGTGGTGACAGGGGAGGGACAAATGGCAGTTGAGTTTGATAGACCACTTTTGATGGGTCACTGAAAATGTTCTTTCAGTCCTGTTTAATTTTCCATTAGAGCTATAATTAGTTTAAGTAATTAGTTTAAGCTATACAGTATCATAAAAAAAGTACTCCAGGAAAAGATCTTCAAGCCGAAAACCTTTAAAGCAATGCATGATGGACTTGATTTGGACATAATGGGACTTTATCAGTAGGCAAAAGTCCATTATGCCGCCAGTCAGCCAGCTCAAACAAGCCCGATCAGAAGGTCACAGCATTTGTTTCATTCACCACTACATTTTTCTTCCGATTGCTACGAATAAATGCATTTTGTGAGTGTTTTGGTGAAATACTTTTGGTCTTAATCTCCCTCTCATGTCTGTTGCCCACACAAGCTTGGGTCATAACAACATGGAATCTGCATCAGTTAGTTGTCTGCGCCCCATATAGACATATGCATGCATACAGTATGCAGACATAAAGTTATGAACAACACACACACACACACACACACACACACACATACACACACAGGGTCTAAATTGAGTGTTGTGTGAGTGTTTGGAGCTGGATGACTGCTCTGTGCCAAGGGAGGTTTATAATTATCTCCCATTTAAAAAAGGAACAAGTCTTCAGAGACATGGATCTGTGTGTGCGTGTGTGTCCACTGGCATTAGGCAGCCTCCTCTTCCACTGAAGGACAGAAGAACTCAATGCAGCGTAAGTAATTCTCCTTCTCTCTCTCCTTTTCTTTCTTCTTCTTGTTCTCCTCCCTCTCTCTCTCTCTCTCTGTGACCTCTCCCTCTGTGAGCGTCCTCTCTGTCTGTCGACCAAAACATTCTGTCTGTCTTGCTCTTTTAGCAGCCATGTGTTACTCCCAGTGTTGTAAACACACACACATGAACACTCACACACACACACACACGCACACACACACACACACTCTCACACACACACACACATAATGTTCACAAACTTGTGTGATCCTTAGGGGCGCATTCCTATGGCAGTTTGCAATGGGAGTCTATGTTTGTGATGTTAGTGTGTGTGTGTCCATTTTTGGGTGGGTGTGTGCGCACTGCCATGGCCATCTATCTATCTGTCTATCTGTGTGTGTGTGTGTGTGTGTGTGTGTTCAGGATGGCGGTGGAATGGGGAAGGGGCTATGAGACTCCCTCAGTCTCTGAGCTTCAGGACTTCCTGTTGGCCAATCGTGTCCCCACAGGGCACGTCAATCAGGTGTGGCCCAACATCTACATCGGCAATGAGTGAGTGCACACTACTGTCCACACTAGGCCAGCACGGTGGGCAAGTGCATACTTACTGTACCTAAAGCAATGAGTGGGTGCACACTACTGTCCACACTAGGCCAGCACGGTGAGCAAGTGCATACTTACTGTACCTAAGGCAATGAGTGAGTGCACACTGCTGTCCACACTAGGCCTGCACAATGAGTGAGTGCACACTACTGTCCACACTAGGCCAGCACAGTGGGCGAATGTATAGTGTCCATACTAGGCCAGCACAGTGGGCGAGTGCATACTTGCTGTACCTAAGGCAATGAGTGAGTGTACACTACTGTCCATACTAGGCCAGCATAGTGGGCGAGTGCATACTTACTGTACAAGGCTAGGACAATGGGCGAGTGCATATTAACCTGTGTACTGTACAGGTGCGCTACAGCACCGCCCATACAATGCCAACCTCAAACAATACAGCATTGTCCATACACACCGTGTCTACTGCACATTACAGGTTGCCTAGAAATCTATACGCACCCTAGATGGCGGCCAATATTTTTGCCAAGCAGGTTGGTCTGGCATCGCACCATAGACTCCATCAAATCTCTATCTTTGTGGAGAGTGGTTGGGCAGGCTTAGCAAGATAACAACAGGACTGTCAACAGTGGCCAAGGAATAGCAATCGTTTCAATAGGCATTTTGCATCGACTTTGGAGGAGTTTGACTTGGGTTTTTAATTTCAGCCCGGGCTATTGGACCGACCCCAGACTATACAGTACATTTGATGTCATAGTCTGGCTTGTCAGCCTGCAGTACAGCAAGACTCTCATGAATCTCCCTACCCATAAAGACTCTCCATTCTGTTCTCCTGGTGTGTGTGTGTGTGTGTGTGTGTGTGTGTGTGTGTCAGGGTGGCAGCTAGAGACAAACCCCTGCTGTACAATATGGGCATAACACACATTGTCAATGCAGCCAGTGGGCCCCCGCACGTCAACACTGGCCCCCGTTTCTATAGAGACATGAACATTGACTATTATGGGGTGGAGTCAGATGACTCGATGGAATTCATCATGACGCCCTTCTTCTACTCCGCCGCTCGCTTCATCAGAGCAGCACTGGGCAGAGGAGGTTAGACACACAAGACACACACACACACACAGACAGACAAACATGCATACACAAGCACACACTGGGAGACACACACAAACATGCATAAACACACACACTGTAAGACATACTGAACACACAAGCATGCATACACACACATACACAAACACGTACGTACGCACCCACCCACCCACACACACACACACACACACACACACACCGGGAGACACACACACAAGCATTCATTAACACACAGACACAATACATGTGTGCTAACCCCCTCCCAATGCCAGAACACTACAGTAGTATTGCTGCATATCCCATCACAATAACATGCAGCGTGAGGCCATAGACATACTGTACAGTATGCTGTAAGTGTCTTCATGTGTGTGTCGTACAGGACGTGTGTTTGTGCACTGCCTGATGGGCGTGAGTCGCTCGGCGACCCTGGTGCTGGCGTTCCTGATGATCTGCGAGGACCTGACCTTGAGGGAGGCAGCTCAGACGGTGCGGCAGCACCGCGACATCTGCCCCAACCCCGGCTTTCTGAACCAGCTACGCCACCTGGACATCAGCCTGCAGCGCGAGCGTCAACGCAAACAGGATGCCCTGTGGCCCAGGACCCTGTGCTAAGAAACGCAAACAGGACGTCCTATGGGACGCTATTCTAAGCTGGGCCCTATGGCCCAGGACCTTTATGCTAAGACACGTAAACAGGGCAGTAACAGTTTATGACCCAGGACTCTGTGCTAAGAAACGCAAACAGGACGTCCTGTGGTTATGGCCTAGGACGCTGTGCTAAGAAACGCAAACAGGACGTCCTATGGTTATGGCCCAGGACGTTGTGCTATGAAACAAACAGGACACCATATGGTTATGGCCCAGGACACTGTGCTAAGAAACGCAAACAGGACTTGATAGAATTCATAGATAACCCCCTGAGTAGATCACACACTTGTTCTGTGTTAATGTCTAATGCATGACTTTGCTTGCTTGTGTATCAATGTGTGTGTGTACAGGAAGAGCGCCAATGCAAACATTACGCCCAATGGCCCAGGATGCTGTACTAAGAAACGCAAGCTGGACTTGCTGGAGTGTGGGACAGAGCCTACGGCCATGCAAGGACGCTGTGCTAAGAACCACAAGCCAAACCTGCAGTGGTGCAGGCCACAGCCCAGGGCTTATGTCCCTCGGCCAAATTTGGACTGAACCTGAAATAGGTGTGTTTAGTCATTTCTGTATGCTACGTATGGCAACAGGATATGGGATGGTGTTTAATACAGTCTAGTCTTACAGTAATACTCTAAGCAAGCTACATTGAACCCATTTTACACTACACTGCTACACTCTGCTGTAAGGGGTTATGGTCACACTGACCCAAATTGCTCATACTGATGTACTGTATGGTATAAACCCAGGGGAGTGGCAGTCGCATCTTGACTGACAACTGGACAACCCACGTTGGATTCCTGTAGCGCATGTTTATGTCTGTGTCGCTTTGGCTAAATGCTAAATGCAGGTCAACTTTACATCATTTACTTTTCAGTATCCACAATCCCCCTTCCACTTGCCTGCTCTCCAGCCTTCAGGACGGACTTCTTCCCGCATGTTTAGACTTTTAGATCTTAGAAACACTCTGTCTCTCAGAGACTCTCTGGGGTTCTGTTTAGAACGGGCAGCACGTCGTGTTCCAGGGGTTGTCAGGGCGACAGTAGCAGAATGGATGACTGAAGGCTGCTGCCCCTTAGACTGCGATTAGGTGGCAGAGGGCTGGGTAGGGAAGGCCCACTGACTGGCGAGTGCATTCCTGCCGCTAACTCCCTCCAGATGAGAGGCCCTTTGAACTGCGGCTGGCTGGGGGGAGCCACCGAAACACTTGAGTTTGTCTCCCTCTATCTCTCTCAAACACACACACACACACACACATACACACAAACACTGAAGAACTGTCGTCTGGTCTTCATCCACAGTCTCCCATGCACACAGACACACACATACGCACAAACACACTGGAAGACCATCGTCTGGTCTTCATCCACAATCTCACACACACACACACACACACACACACACACACACACACACACACACACACACACACAGGCACACATACACAAAGTAAGACTGGACGTCTTGCAGCAGCATAAAGCAAAGCGAGGATCAGCCGTGTGACCCCTGCAGCGATGTGCTAATATGGTCCAGATGCCGTAATTCAGCTCGATCCCGGGCGTTCGCCAAGGCTCCCTCGTTGGAGGGATCTGAGGATTTTGGGCTTCAGGAATCGCCAGGCGCTTTGATCCTGCGCTTGGAGCCAGAGCTGCTGATCAATGTCGAACCACACGAAGGTTAAAACACTTTACACGAAACATCTTAAGCGCTCCGAATGTGTGGGTGTGTATCACATTATGAATTTAATAAACTCAAAGAAAACAGAGAGTACTGGACGTCGGCTTCAAAGAGTTTGTGCTGGCATTTCATATTTCTCATGCTTGTTTTTGAGAAGAGTGTCTGTGTGTGTGTGTGTGTGTGTGTGTGTGTGTGTGTCTGAGTTGTGCTGAGCTGGGAACAGACTCTCGTGTTATGAAGCATTTTGCCTGTGGACACAATAATGACTATGTTCCCTTGCCAACAACTTGACACAGCAGCAGCAGCAGCAGCAGTACTAACACAGGCATAAATCAAAATACAGTCCACTAACAAACACACAAGCAGACAAAGGTTATTTGGGTTTTATGGTAGAGACTGGCATGACTTAAGGTGCATCTAAGAGAAAAGTAGGATCCACTAACACACACACACACACACACAGAAATAAGTTATGTTGGGTGTAAAGCTAGGGCTTTATGGTAGAGACAACTTTTGCATCTATGAGACAAGCAGTTTCATCTGATCCCTGTGGCTACAGGTTGATGTGGCATTCAAATGGTTTAGTACAATCTGAGCTCTGGTCTGGGAACCCCACACACATCTAGCCTGATGTATCAGCCGCTCATTTCATTTCATAGCATCTGATCTCCATCCATTTGCATTCGTTTGCTTCCTGGTAGGTATTGGTAGGTAGATACTTTCTGCTTAAAACCAATTGCTACTATTTGGTCGTGGCTCACGATTTCGAGACGAAGCAAACGGAAGCAAATCGTTAGTTTCCTGACTATTTGCTGGAGGCAAATGAAATTGGCCAGAAGGATTAGGGGGCGCTAGCCCGGCTAACACACATCAGGGAAGACATAGGCCTACTGTATACAGTATACAGTAAGATAAGATATACAGTATGATCAACAGTTGGGAGGATTCAAAGCAGATTTTCTCGTGAACCATTCATCACATCAACAAGCGAGTAACACCATTGGAAAGCTCAGATCACACAGTTGCATATGCAGGTTGTCGTGTAAGGTTAGTTGGTAAGGCTGCTGCTTTAACTATAAAGTGCTATGTTAACCCTGTTTGGGTTTGGTATAATGTGTAACATTACGAGTAACTATTCAGCACATGAAAAATGTATTGGAGTAAAAGTACTCAGTTCATCAAAAATATGGAGTGTAAGTAAAAGTGGAAGTAGAAGAAAAAAATAATACTCAGTACAGATACTCAAAGTACAGATACGGCATTTTAGTACTTAAGTACAGTACTTAAGTGGTTCTACTTCGTTACTATACATACTGTAATGCACAGACATGCAATCACACTAAGAGACTAATGCATGCACACACACACACACACACACACACACCCTTAGCCATTAGAGATAACCATTTTGGCCCGCATACTTTGGATAACTGGCATGAAGTCCCCTGCATAGCTCCCATAGCTCTGCGCCAGACCTGACCTCTGAAAATAGCAGTCTAGTGTGTGTGTGTGTGTGTGTGTGTGTGTGTGTGTGTAAGGGGAGTATGAACAGCCAAGTCAGCTCAGCGTTTTTCAGCAAAAGCTTTTTATAAGCATGTTTAAATTGGATTTATTTTCATAACTTTTTTGGTAATAATATTTTTTATGACAACTTCTTCTGAGAGTCAAGATCAGCTTGATGCGCACTGGCCAGTGCCATGATATCATCACGAGGGCATTCTGGTGAAAAGGACACCTGGTGCAGATGCTGTTTTTAGGCCATTATACTGTTATGTACTGTACCTCTTGAACCCAGGTGAGTCTCCTCACGATTAAAGGAGAAATACAGTTTGATTCAGTCTGTTGTTTGAAGCCTCTGAGTTCCGTCAGAAGGAAAAACAATGAGAATACAACATACACCGAATAGCAAAGCAGCAACATTAACTGAATGGAATTGAAACTGAAAGTGAGTTCCTATGCCCCATTCAGTTAGTTATAGATTGATTTACACTGGATTTCTCCTTTAAAAAAAGGAATAACTTGCTCCTCTGGAACAAAGAATACATACAGTATAATACATGTTGATCTTCCATGTTTTGGGTGGGACCGTCTATTTCAGTTTTGGATGGAGCCGGAATGACATGAAGTGATTTGTTGCACTACCAACGTAGTGTCAGTGCACTGGACCATCACTGCACCCATCTCAAGAGGTAAGAGGACCTCTCTTATCTCATCTAATTTCTTGGCCAAGTGCATAGGTGGAAAAATGGGGAGCGTGTCTATGTTCCCCGGGTCCTACGTTCCCCTCTTTCCTATGTTCCCTAACCCTAACCAGAGAGGGGAACATAGGACCCAGGGAACATAGGGATGACCGTGAAAAAAGCTAGCGGTCCGCTGGTGTTTTTGTTCGTTGGTTCTCCATTGGTCCACCGGAGGCTTGCCATTCTACCATACTGTACTGTACAGCCTATTTCCCAAATAGTGAAACTACTAGAGGCCTATGGCAAAAAATGGCATGGATGGCAGGATGCCACTGGAGAACTGGTGAGCACAAAGCTAGTGGGCCGCATGCGGCTTGCTCTCAGGGTGTAGGCTACCCACTTACTGTAACATCTACTTCCTCTGCTCCCGCAGCCAACTTACTTCCCTAGCTTCTCTAGCTAAACTTGCTTCCCTTGAAAACTTTACTTGCTTCTCTAGCTAAACCTGCTTATCCCTACGTAGATAACTGCATTTCTCAAGCTAACTTTGCTTTCCTTGCTAACATCACTACCTGAGCTATTAGGCCTATTGCTTCCCAGCTAACTTCACTTCCCAAGCTAACAGATTGGACATGTGCCCTTGACTCCAACACACACTGGCCGTTTATCAATATGCTTACTTGTCTGTACTTGCGTTCTCGTGAACTTGTGAAACGTCATAAAACACAGCCCAA
>JASCQY010151633.1:0-11409 GCA_030264315.1 Sardinella tawilis | reverse complement strand
TCCAGCCCGTCCGCCCCCCTCCCCCCTCCCTAATTAGCCCAACCTGAGCCGCGCTGCCAGAGGCACCATGGGAAACGTGGTACTGTACCCTGCGACAGAGCTTTGCGTGCCTTTAAAAATGTATGCAGATAAAGCTGGGACATTCAGAAGCCGTCTGTCAGCTCTTAATGTGGATGTGTTTAAGTAGGATATTGTGGCCTTCAGAGGATGGCGAGAGATACTTAGAATGCATACTGTAGGCTTAGTTTTGCTGGAGAGTCAGGGTAGCAGCTGGCGTCTGATCACATATGGTGAGCTGCAGATCATTTGTATGTTGCACAGTTGAATACACATGAATGTTATTTACAATCACACATCATAGGATTTGAATAATCATGCACAATATTGTGATGGACTGTTGCTTCTGACCATTGTTATCCGCAGGGGAGAGAAAACTGAACAAAACAAACAAAACAAAACCAAAATGAAACAGTTAGCAGACAATAGTTTGTTGCTTTATATTTGAGTATAGCTGTGCTGCTGTAATCTTTCAAAATTCTAAATGGACAGAAAGAATTTCAGGAAAGCTTGTGTCATATATAGTATTTATTTACATATTTATTCATATTTACAGACATTTGAAAATGCACTACTCTGTACACAATTTATCAAGAACATTCCAGAAGCTTTCAAACCTCCCTCCCATGAGACATGTCCAGAGTGGGGGAGTTTATGTCAAATGATGGCAACCACAACGAAAGAAAGAAAAAAAAACAAAAATGTAAGACCAGTCTGCGGCAAAAAAAAAAAAGAAAAGAAAATCAAGACTAAAATCCCAACACTTGCTTGGCCAGAAGGGCACATGAGCCTGGAAAAAAGGCCAGAGGGCTCGGTGTCCAACAGCATGGTTAGGCAGGTCTTAACTCCTTGAGCCCTGGGCAAAGTCCAAGTACAGCCTTACTTCTGCACCCCAGCACAAAACTTCATGTCACTAAGAGTTTCACTGTCAGGGAGTGAAAGTCCAAACTGAAAATGCTCTGCATATTTTTTCACCATTTTTAAATTATCTTTAAAGAAAAATAAATATCTGTGATGCTATTGTTCAGATGATGTTAGGCACAACGTAATAGGATCATGTAAAAAGTAGACATAAAAAAGGATTAAAAAAAGCTGATTCAAAGAATATATTTTTTTTTACAAAGCAGAAGAAAATAGTCTTTCATCAAGTGCAGTTTCTTTTCACAGAAAACTGGGAATTAGTTGTAGAACTGGCACACAATTTAAGAATCTGGCAACAGGATGAGTGGGAGGGGACAGAGTCTGAATACTGAAGAGATTAGATCTAACGAAAGCACAGTATTCCATCACACCTACAGTCACGACTTCAAAAGCTTCATGCAACAAGTATGCTTTATTTAGTAAACTGGAGTTTTATTTAAAAAAAAAAAATCTGGGGCTAATTGAAAACTCAAGGATTAATGCATTTCAAGAATGTGTACTCTCCCCCCATGGGAGTCCCCTGACGGAATCTCCCCGACTTCACCGATTTAAACACACAAAGCCAGATTAAGCCAGCCAGATTAAGGCAAATTCAAGAGATGCTCCTTGGTTTAAAATATCCCTTGTGAGTAGAATGAAAATGAATCTGGTTCTTTTGAACCATTACATCCAAACACATTTCATTCCACAGCAAGTCTAGAAGTCCGTTCACTGGCTCTTGAGGTAGTCCAATGTTTAAACAAAGTGTTCATTCTTTTCACGAAGGAGATGTTGATTCAGGAGTATTTCACTATCCCAATCAGACGGGAGATTCTTTTTCCAATATGAGTCAATTATTGCCTCAAATCAATTGTACTGGTGATGGCCTAATCTTTTTGCTACTTTGCAATCAATTCAGTGTCACTGGAAGCAACCTTGTCAGTTTTTGACCAGTCAGGTCTTCAGAGGTTCCCTGTGGGGCAGAGGCAGAGCTTCATCTGGTCAGTGCGGTGCAGGCCAGAGTCCACTCCCAGACACTCTTACGGAGCTGCTGCACATTAGTCAGTGGGCCTAACCAATCAAGTGCTCGGCCTCAAGCCTTCACTGGCTCCATGCATGAGATGTCTGACTACTGTAATTAATGAGTCTGCATGGAACCTCTGAGTGTTGGAGGACATGGTTTTATAATGGCAAGAAAAACAAACAATAAAGCAAAGCCCAACATGGCCAGTGTGCTTGTGATGCTTCCCTGTTTGACTGTCAGCATGGATGTTAGCGGAGGTGGTGAGTAAGATGGTTAATGCTGGAGTGTGCAGACAGGAACAGTGAGGGCATGAGGAAGAAGGGCAATCTAGAGCACAGTTGTAAAGAATTGTTCACAGAACCCACACCTGTAATCTCAAACATGATTGGCTGGAGCCAAGGGGGGAGGGGGGGGGGCTGGACAGCAGGGCCGTCAGAGTCGTCAAGGGTTGTGCTGGAGCTGTGGCCACCCTCATCTTTTGTAGTGGTTGGGCGCGTCAGCAAAGGCAAACTTTAACCGGTAGGCTTCGGCTAGGAGAACGCTCACTTCCTCGTTGCCCCAGTGCATGGTGGGTAGATTCTGAAGTAGGATCATGAGGCCCTGCGAAGGACAAGAGAAGAGAGAGAGAGAGAAGGGAAGGGAAGGGGAGAGGAGAGAAGAGACGAGACATGGTGGTGAGACAGCTGACCAGAGGCAATAGAGGGTCCCTGACCGCACCGATAGCGCGGTGGGAAGGAGAGACCGTTGCCATGAGCAACGGCGCGTTTGCTTGACTCGTGGCGGGGGGTCGGCCACATGCGCTGAGATGGAGGCAAGGCAGACCTGTGCCTCTTGGATAAATCATCTAAACTTTCAATCATCTCGCCGGTGCTCCCTCCAATCCGGCCCCTCTGACCAGAGAGGAGACACGCTGTCAATCTATCGGTATATCTGTGCTCGGCGAAGGGCGGCGGTCGACCCCGGCAGCGGCCCCTCCCTTCTCTTAAATATAGAGAGCGGGCTCTAATTCACTCATGCCGGCGTCGGCTAGCCGCCAGCCCCGGCAGCCCTCGGAGTCAATCACTGCATTAGGGAGGCTTAGTGTGGAGCCGCAGCCTCAATCTCCCAGCCTAATTCACCCAATCCACAGCCCCTGATAAAGGTGAACCCTTCTGGTTAGCACTCCATCAGATGCCAGGGCGCACGCTCGCAGCCAAAGAAAAGGAGGGAAACAGACACAACAGGCTCACCGCCACACACTCACAAGGCTGCCTATCAGAGTTAACACTCAATCTAACGCTACAATTCAGAGCAAAACACATACGCACACACACACGCACACACACACACACTCTCCTTTCCACGATTTTCCCTGAAAGTACCACATAAAATAGGTTTATATCTAATGATTATCTCTAACAACAACTCAATTTCTTGAGAAACAAACCAAGGCAGGCTATTGAGGATTTTAAAAAACTGGTGTTTCTCCATGTCGCATAGCTTTACATTTCCAACTTTCATTTAAAGTTCAGGTAAGTGATGCTTATTTCTACTTTCAGCAAATCTCTCAAAACCCACTAGCTGTCCATCTTTAGAATAGCCCTCATATTCCACAGCCCTAACCCATCTCTTTGCATGATTTGGTTTAGTCTCGCTCGAGACAGCATGCAAGTTGCTCTCAACAAGAGTCTGCTAAGAAACATAGCCAGACAGCATGTCAACCAGCATAGCTTACCCTACCATTAGCTCTGTTTTTCTTATCCAGCCTTTAATTCCACGCACCCTCTGTATGATTCAGAAACAAAGCAAAAAAGCAGATGCAGACTGCATACAACTAACAATGTCAATGCCTCAATGGCAAGACAGTGTTGTGCAATCTGACCCACTGTGCTGTACGGTGAATTACAGAGGTAGTTAACGGCCACTTGTCTTTATCCGTCCTTCATGTGCCTAACTAATTAAAAAAGAATTAACCATCTAAAGCTGTAAGCTTCTCTCTCTAGCGTGGCTATCACAATGTTATGACTGAACTTTGGAGAACTTTTCATCATATCCACCATAATTGCCAAACCTAGCATGATTCATCTTAATCACAAGTCAGAAGGTGAAGACACTTCACAATGAAAAACATTTATCTTTTTTCATAAATAGAAACTAGCCTGTCGATTAAGACACCAACTGCGTCTTTAGCCCAAACGGGCGGGCTGCACTTAATCAAAGAAGCTAACAACAATTATGATGGCATAAACTGAGACCTAATTAGGGTGTTTGTCAAACCTAATGACCCTGTGCAACTGACAAAATTAATAATCAGCGTCATTTTCCTCCTGAAGAGCATATGATACTCTTCTCTAATTAATTCAGCAATGTCGTGATGTGACCTCAAGTCCTTCTATAGAGTTGAGTCACTGAGCTGGTCCATGAAGAAGCTAATGGAGTCTAATGAGCTTGCATATATATATATTGTACAACCAAACTGGCCTGCATTAGTCCACCTCAATGCACACAAGCACCAAGAGACTCGAGAGGGACATGGCTTTGAGCTCTGGAAGAGGCTAATGAGCAGAATGCTAGGCTTTTAGCCTATCCATACACTTTACCTCAGCCACCTCCTGTGAGGCTCGCCACTATACAGTATGTCAGAGAGAGGCTAATGAGCAGAATGCTAGCCTTCCAGCCGATCCCCATTCTTTACCTCAGCCATATACTCTATGTGTCACTGCACTGAGGCAGTCGGAATGGAACGGACTGAGGACAGGAACCCAACCGAGCGAGTAAAAGCATGACTATTTAAGGTCAATGACATTTAGATGTTCAAAACTGCTTGACTGGACACTGACCCTCCCATCTACACACACACACACACACACACACAAACATACTGTACACACACACACACAAAATACAGGTTGTTTGTTAGTGATGAGCAGGACAGCCAGAGTGAACATTTCGACCTCAGCATTGGGCTCAACCTCTGTTGTTAATGGACTTCAATACACCAGAGCAGCGTTCAACAAAAGCACAGGGAAGGAATTGAGATATACAATGAAGGAAATAATATGTGTAAACATGGCCACTGGGTTCTCCAGCTGTCCGGGACCACTGGCCTGTGGACGCGGAGCACATGAAGAGGGATCTCACACAAGCAGGCAGGTGATCTCGCCCTGGCAGAGATACAGAAACGGACACGCGTGTTGCTTTGGCGGCTCTGCTGGTTCACTGACTCTGAAGCGAGCGTGCTTCCAGTGGCATTATCTGTTTGCTCGGCCGTGTGTACGTTTGTTTGTTTGTTTATCTTGCGCGGCGCGGCGTGATTGAATTGTGTTGCTGGAAAAAAAAAAGTGAAATGAAGGGGGTCTCTCTGATTGGTGCTCCCCGCAGTGCTCTGAGCAGATAACGACCAGCGCGTGACTTCATTATTTACGGGTGGCGCGGGCTGTGCTCACGCTCAGACTGATAAACTGCCCGAGTGCAGTGACAAGCCTCTAATGGTAGCCGCCAGCACATGAGTCTGCCAGGGACCTGGGTGGGCCTTTCCTGCCATTCCCTTGGTTGGTGGGGCGGCGTGGGGCGTAAGGAGAGGGGGGGTGGGTGGGTGCGGAGCTATTGTATGGTGTGATCACCACTTGCTGTTTTGGAGGGGGGTGATGGACTACTAGACCCTGCAGAGGATTAACATCAGGACTCACTCCTTGGCCCTCTCGTCATCTTGCTGAGCACGCAGAGTTTGTGCAGATCGATCAGGAGGCCTCAAGAGCAGCTACAAGCTCAGCTCACACACACACTCAAACACACACACACAAACACCTACAGATTCCCTGCTGTCTCAAGAAGCCGTGTGGTCACAAGGAGGATGGGGTCTGATTGATTTCTAATGACTTTTTCCTAAACGGCTTTGTTTATCAAAGTGTGGCTAAGATAGAGCTGCACGAGTCACCTCTGAGCACCAGGGGTCTGGGCATAGGCGATGGCTATAATTACTTCCAGGATATGAATTCTTCTTTTCATTTCTTTATATATTTACCCGCTCCCTTTTCTTTTGCATGTAGCCATTTCATAGAATAGACTACCAGTCCACTGAAGACAGTCCATTACAACACTGTATTAAAGCACATTTACTGGAGGGGAGGCCGGCTTTCATTCAGGGGAGGCTTGGCTGAGAGATAATCAATCAGGTTGGAAGCGTTAAATGAGGCTCTCTACTTGGTGCCCAAGTTTGGACAAAATTACAAGTTTTCTGATGAATGGGATGGGCCCTCGATTAATCAAGGGGAGTTTACGCTGGCTCATCTTTCAATGCAACACTCCCAATAGAGTCAACACTATAACTCAGTGCGAGCCATTGGCCAATGACAAGAGTAATACTGCAGGAGCAGAGCCCTCCATGATGAGCAGGAGGTCTGAAATATATGGAGACGCATCCTTTAGCTAACACATATTAGCAATGGGCAATCTCCACTGATCTACATCATCACTGAGCCTAATCAGAAGAAAGCCCCTACAAAGTCTCTCTCTCTCTCTTTTTTTTTAAAAAGATATTTTATGGGCTTTTTGCCTTTAATGAGATAGGACAGCTGAACCGCAACAGGAGGAGAGTGGGGAGAGAGATGGGGAGGGATCGGGAAATGACCTCGGGCAGGAATCGAACCCAGGACCCCAAGGTCATGGTGCGGCGCCTAACCAACAGAGCTACAACGCCCCCTTCAAAGTATCCTCTGAACAACAGACCCGCTTTACATTTGGGCCCAACAGAATGAAACTGACTTCTCACACAGAGCCTAATCAAAGTAAACTGAGCTGACATAATTGAATTTTCACGCACATGTGCTGTTATTTTTTATGACTGAAATAGGATATCCTGATTCTTAATTCTTCTGTGTCTCCTGGTGGGAAGTCAATAAAGAATGGGGAAATTCAATCTACTTGGGGAAGTTTATTTCCTCATCTCCTCATTTCCTCATACTCGTCTGAGTATCTGAGTGTGGTCTGTCCTTTGTTATGTAAACACACACACACACACACACACACAGTGTGACTCATTTCGCATGAAGCTTTCTCCAGTGCTTCTGGGTAAACAAGTCACATTCTGCCTATTTTTCAGCTGAAAAACAACCAAAATCAACTCACTGCATTCTAGTGACAGGTAAGGTGTGCATTAGCCCAGAGAAGAAAAAAAAAGACCCAGCATAATCTCTCCCTCTCTTTCTGTCCCTCTCTTCAACGATAAATTAAAATTGGCTCGATCTAAGTTATTTACAGACAGGGAATCACTACAGTTCAGCTGTTTAAGGCACCTGAGGTGGGGCAAGACGGAAGCACAGTGAACAGACAGCTGTTGGGTCTTAAAAGTTGATGAAAAATGAATGTAAAAAGCATAGATGGTGATTAATGGTGACTTAACAGACCTCTTACAGCAGCCTTTTATCTCTACTTAAAAAAATCGATCCTTCCAAAAAAAGAATCATGCCCAACTAAGTTAAAACCAACCAAGTGTGTAGGCCTATTTGTAGTAGGCTTTTAATGACAACACAATTTTACACTCGATACGGAGCAGCAGAAAAACATTTAATACCATGTTTGATACCTTGAGAGGGAAAAAAAAGTCAATTTCACGAGAAAAGATACCTTTAGGAGCTTGCCATGCTAAGCTATCTACTGCACATGAACCATTCCGTGTTTTCAGCGGCTAGTGAGGGAAGGGGCTGTACGCCTGTGCGTCTGTAACAACAAGGAAAGGCCGGATTGTCGGTATTGATAATTTCAAAATTTTGGTATTGATACTTTCCAAATTTTAGTGTTAATTAATGCAGTTTTTTTGACCACCCAAATGGGTAGTGTACACCTGTTGGTTTAGACGACTTTTAGTCCTTTCAGAAAATAATAATAATAATAATAAAAAAGAGGCTGTATGAGATACCCCAATGAACACCATTAAGAAAGACACCTGCTGGCAAAGTAATGGAAATGTTTCTGCTGTTTCATAGACCTGAATTGTAATTGACCCTGCGGCAGCATTGTTCCACGCTGGTGTGGATGGCTGTATTGAAAATAATGGAATGCAACAAATAAAATGTTAAAAGTGGAGTGCACTGCATTAATGTCAGCACCGGTGGATGGAGGCATTGAGACACTTTTTGTCGAGAGACAGTCAAGCCAAAGGCAAACTGTTTCAACTAAAACTTTACAGCATGCTGAATAACTTTACAGTACATTTTTTAGACAAATATGTCAAAGCTCACTAAAGAGGCTAACAAAAGAAACAAAGCAAATAATTCTACTTGAATTCAAAAGCCTTGCACAGAAATTAAATAAAAAAAAACAAAACTAAACACATGTTTGAATATGATTAAGAAAACGCTCACCTGCCGGTGTGCTTTTGTACTAATATTTTTGGCCATGACCCTTAGTGGGAACTGCTGAGACTGTAAGATCTGTCTGTCAGTTATTCCACATCTGTGAGCTAGATTATCTTCCTTCGAAGCCACAAAGCATCTACATGATCAAAGCATCTACTGGGAGTAAAAGAACATTTAATGTGTGTGTGTTTGTGTGTGTGTGTGTGTGTCTGTGTAAATGATAAATGTGTGAGTGATCAATGAGTAAAAATATGACAGGAAGTAAGATTTTGCAAAGTAGGGTTGCACTTCTGTCAGAGTGTAAAAATTCACAACACTGCAGGGTGACCAAGAGAGACACAAACGCAAACACACTCAAAATGCATCTGTCAATTACAAACTACTGTATATTAGTCTAAAATAACAGGCACACCATCTCCCTGTGTGCTCACCATGTCAATATAGGAAGAATTTAATTGTGTGTCTGTAAAAATAGACCAAGGGTTTGAACTCTGCTAATTGTAACAGAAACTAATAACATTCCTCATTAAAGAGTTGAGAGAGAGGGTAAGAATCAAAGACTGGAGCTATGCGATACCATCTTTTAGTCATTGAACGGTGCCTCACAGACTATCTCTGCTTAAATATTTAGTATAAAAAAGATTGATGCAAGCTAGACCGAGTTATATTCCTGCTTGCGTTTGGACTCATACGGCTAGAACACTAACGCTAGGAGCACATTCTATACGTGCTTTTAGCCTCTATACTCAAAACATCATTCCAGGCATTCTGTAGCATGAGATACTGTATATAATATAATATTAGAACTGTGTAGTTGTGTACAGCATCAAGTACAGCATAAAACTTGTATGAAACTGTTTTCCACACAGCCAGTCACATACCTCTATTTATTTCTGCTAAAGTCACCTCCATGTGTCCAAGGAACTCGGCTAAACTCTCTGTAATTGTCAAGCTGTGGCCTCGATCTCACCCTTAACCGAGCTCCTGTCAGGAACTTACAGACAGTCTTTGCTCTGATGTAGACGACCCTACACATTCTGCACCAAAGAATCCTGGGATATGCACGAGAAGTAGTTCAATGTTGTGAAGGGCTACCAGGCAGGTGCAGCTGTTCTATGGTTTCTATGCTGTTACATAGCCATTAATATGGACATAGCTGCTGCAATGCTTGATCATCTTTAATTTTTGTCTTTGTGAAGAAGAGAGAAAGAAAGCTGGGCTGTTGAGTTGTGGATTTAACTGGAAGCTAAGAAAGAGGTATGATTGTTTGTATAAAAACGTAAGATTTACACTGTTCTTTCAGTTATATATATGCATGGTGCCTCTACAGGAACCAGTTTTCATGTGGTCAAGTCCATGTAATTACTGATATTTTGAGCATGACATATTATAGTTGTCTGGGTCTGCACACTAGCAGGAACATAATTGGGTCTAGCCGGTATCAACTTTTCAGTTTTTTTTTTCTTCTTTTTTTAACAGGTAACATTCAGGAATCTCAGACAACAGAGTTCTGTGATGGATTTCTTCTTTAACTTAAGTGGAAACTAGACGTGTGTGTGTGGCATGCCTGTCCCTCACTCCCTGGCCCCTGCTCAAGGGATGGATCTGAGAGTTGGCAGGAAGTGCAGTCCCTTGCACACCGCACCTCCCCACTCTGTCGTACTAGCCCTCCTGGCCTCCCCACCTCTGTACGTGTGTTGTCCCAACATTAGAAAGCCCCACAGGCACAGATTAACCAAGGAGACTATGACCCGTGTGCACATGCCTGAGAGAGCACGGAGAGGCCGGTGACAGAGGGTGCAGGCGTGGGACTGTGCTAGTATGTATATATATATATATATATATATATATATATGTGTGTGTGTGTGTGTGTGTGTGTGTGTGTGTGTGCGCGTGCGTGTGCATACATCCACCTCCTGACCCCTGTCTTGCCTCCAGCCGTGGGCCAGATGAACGGAGGGGCAGGGTAATGAGCGGTGCTTTGTCTGTGAAGGTGTTTCCACGGGAGCAGGTGCACAGGTAAGGGCAGGGAGACATATGGCACATCAGGCGTGCCCAACCCCCCTTCCCCCTCACCTCCTGGGTGGCGCTGTCACACAGCCGGGGGGGACAACGGCCACACCACACTACATCCCAGCTGGGCCGTGTTTACAGGTGAGACCTGGCATGGCGCTGGGTGCCACGGCGACAGCAGGCGAGGGAAGAAAGTCCGCTTTATGTAACAACGCCTGCCGGTCCAAAGGCTGTTTATTTACATGTATATATTCTCTAGCGCTACCAGTTATGTCATCAAAATGTTCTTTTTCTTTCTTTCTTTTTTTTTTTGGTATGTTTTTTTTTGCTGCTGTTGTTGTTGCTGTTTTTTCGCCCTGGTTGCAGCGGTGTGGCTAATCAGGGGTGAGGGGAGAGAAAGTTCTCTCTGTTTGTTTCATTAGCTGCAGAGAAGGCCTTCCCATTATGCCATAAACAAAGCCCTAATGAGAGCTCATTTGCTGCATATTGACCTCGCTAAATGCCAGCAGGGGCTGACATTTGGGCGCCTGTGCCCTGTGGTGGCAGCACTGCGGGGGGAGACACCGACCGCCTCGCTGCCATGCCGTGCCCAAGACTGCCGACGTAGAACGGAAGGGAAGGGAAGGGAAGAAAAAAAACAAGAAAAAGAAAAGAAAAACAAAAAAAAAAGACCATGCCTTTGTTTGCGCTGTCGATCTTACCTGGATGACTTGTGTAGCGAGACTGCTGCCACATTAGCGCAGGAGGCTAGCTAGCGCTAGACTGGAGGAGTAGCCATTACTGTGCCATGCTCACTTAAGCAGCCATTAACACAGAGGCTGACAAACACAAACACACACACACACACACACACACACACACACGCGCACACACACACACACAGACATGTCACAGTGCCTTTCATTGGCTCTCTTCAAGGTGCACACTCAGCTGGCCACCCAACGGATATTGATCACTGGCTTTTAATTACACTTTATGTCCTTCAGTGGGCTGCAGGCAGCATTGGGGGGGGGGGGGGCTCTGCAGGACAGTGAAGAAGCACACAGATACGTCCAGCACAGAGAGCTGACGCAGCCGACC
>JASCQY010151609.1:0-11410 GCA_030264315.1 Sardinella tawilis | reverse complement strand
GCTAAGTGTTTTCATGTTCAACTAGGGGTTGACTACAGATAAGCAATTTCCCGAAATAAGGTGGTGTATCCCTTTAAGCTTCCTGCAAGTAGTAGCAGGTGTGTGTGTGTATGTGTGTATTGGCGTGTGTGTGTGTGTGTGTGTGTGTGTGTGTGTGTGTGTGCATCCATCCACTGCTCCTCACCTTGAGTATGGAGTTGTCCTGTCGGGTGTTCTTGGTGTCGTAGCCCTCCAGCAGACAGCAGCGCACAGTGGAGCCTGAGCCAGCAAACTCCGCCAGGTTCAGATCAGCAAAGCCCAGCTGGGGGAGGGAGGGAGAGAGAGAGAGATGGAGAGAGGGAGAGAGGGAGAGAAAGAGAGGGGGAGAGAGAGAGATGGAGAGAGGGGGAGGGGGAGGAGAGAGAGGGGGAGTCAGGCAGGAGAGGGTAAGGACAGAAAGAAAAGAAAGAGAGAAAGAAAACATTATTTTCACACTCTGCCCTCTTACAAGAGTGAGAGAGAAAGAGAGAGAGAGACAGAGAGCAACGTGTCCAAAAGAGAAGAATATAAGACACTTTCTCAGTCCTTCCCAAGAATACCCACAGGCTACTGAGGGACTTATATCCATACATCTGTTTTCTCTTTAAGCAGAGATGTTTCCTCCTGAGGCTGTGTCTAAAACAGGAGAGGAGGCACATGATAGCACAACACACAGCACAGTGACCCCAGGCCCCTTGGCTTAGTTATGAAACTGATGACTTTTAGTCATATAAGCAAGTGATGCACTGACCCTTGCAAGAGGTTAAGATGCAAGAGGTGACCTTAAGTGTATTTACATGCAAAACTTAATTAAGCTACTAGCAATAGATGAACTAACTAAACTTCCTTGTCCGAGCAGACAAGCACAGGAGGGAAATCTCATTATTGACTAACTGTGTGTTAAATTAGGGCATTTAGACAAAAGGAGCTCAGTCAGTCCAGGGAAGAGAGCACCACTGCTTGGTCTCAGTTTCAACTGTGCAGACACACCATTTATGGACATTTATTTTAGATGGTGCTTAAGGCTGAATGGGAGTATGTAGTTTTCTTCTGTGTATACCAAACTATGGCAGAAGATCTGTCCTTGCAAATAACGACTGACTCTTCATTATGATAAATGACATGGCCTCTCTTTCTGTTTTTCTCTCTCTCTCTCTCTCTCTCTCACACACACACACACACACCCAAATAGATGCACAGACACACACCTTCAAGTTCATTTTTAACTCAGTGTTTCACTATGTTTCATCACACGCCATCTACAGGCTATAGCCTAATTATAGATCATCATCTTCAAAGACATTTCAACTTGTATTTCAGTAAGCCTCCAATGTTACATGCAATAGCAGTAAACAGACTACATTGCCTTCCCCTAATCCACAAACTCAGGTTCCACTGCAGCCTAATACATCACCATTACAATATAATGTTGTTTATTATGCAGAGATCGACCGACCGACCGAGTACACATCTCCTCCGTCTCAATTCTATGCAGATGTTATGTGTGACTATGCATAGCCCTTACTGTAGTACAGACAACTGCGACCCTTGTTGTGGTAGTAGTAATAATAATAGTAGTAGTAGTAGTAGTAGTAGTAGTAATAATAGTACTAATTGCCAAAGAGTAAATTAGGAGCACAGTGCTGCACCCCTACCAGTTCAAGTATACCCAATATCATTTCATTCCAAGTATACTCCTTCTCATAGCGCAATGGTAGCATAGGGGTTAATAATGAACCCAGCTAGGGTGCTAGTCGCCGGGAAATTGTAGGTTCAAAATCCTGACTGCCACCATTGTGTCCTTGAGCAAGACACTTAAGACACTTAACCCTACGGTATGTTGCTCCTGAACTAACTGATAGTTGACAAACGCAAGTCAATTTGCGTGAATGTGCCCTTCACAGATAGCAGACCATGTGCACACCAAGTCCAGTTCTAGCACTCCCAAATCCTTCCCTTCACACACCGGAGCAAACAGGTCCGTTTGCTGACTCACAGGAACACGGCTCTTCCTCCCGGAGCCGACACTGGAAAACGAGTGTTTGGGAGGGAGACAAAACGACATCCTCTCTGTGTGACCTTGATGACCTCCGTTTCCTGTTCCAGAGCACAGTGTCTAGGACACTATGGACTCGTAACACTGCAGCGCTTAACTGCTTACGGCTACACTTTCACTTGAAGGGGTCTACATACAGTAAGAGTGACATGGGCCGGTCATATAACTGACATGTATTGAACTTGAATGACACTTTTTTAATGTTCATGACAGTTCATTAATGAGTTTTTGAAGTTGACACTGTTTGGGATGCAGACATTATAAAAGCTGACTGATGCTTAGTAACAACAGTCATAAACATTGAGAAAAGCATGAGCAATATCCATGATACATGTCATGTCATGTTTATAACAAGCATGTTTATGCTTATGTCATTCTTTTGTAGACACCTTCAAATAAAGTGTTATCCTGGCAACTTACAGTCAATCTAAGTTTTCCCCAGTGAAATTCTCTGCACAAAAACCTGTTGCATAAGCTTCAGAAAGGACCCAGAGGAGCTCCCTAAACTCAGTTTAGCCAGCTTCCATTGTAAAAAACAAGCATGATTAACATGCATGATGCTGAAATATTATTTAAGTTCTGATATACTGTATCTGGGGAGCAGACAATGCATGGCATGTTCCTATGCTTTGCCGGAGAATGTGAATGCAGTTGCCACCAATGACTGACTTTGTTTCTTCTAATACTCACACATCGATCTAAATGGAGTCTTGCTGGGGAAGTTAACTATGACCTACTGTATATGACCCTGCCCCAACACAGTGTGTCAGCCAATCAGTGACCCTGAAATGACAGATGGTTCATGCTTCTCACTGCTCATATTCAGGCCTGTCTAAAGTTTTATAGAGACATTTGCTGTGTGTGTGTGTGTGTGTGTGTGTGTGTGTGTGTGTGTGTGTGTGTGTACACATGTGTGTAAAAACAGGTGATGTTAAGAAAGGCATGGGAGTGGGGGGGTTGGTTGTTGGAGGTGCTGACAGGCTCTTGCACTCTAAGCCATCTCCAAGCAGTCCTCCCTAAAGATGGCGACCCAGGCAGGCCAAGGCCATCTAGAGCAAAAGCCTCCTCATTTCCTCCAGCCCTGAGCCCAGAAAGACCCTTAAGCTCTCCTTATGATATCAAAACACTGCATAGCCATCAGACAGGCCCCAGACCTCTCTCTCTCTCACACTCACACACAAAGACAATGTTGATACTATGAAACTGGAACTACATTCAACACACTGATAAAGACACTCCAGTAGACAGAAGATAAAACATTGTGTACAGACACACAAACACACACACACACACACACACACTTCAAAAGACCAGATGAGTGCTATGTTCTGTCCTGAATTTTGTAATAGCTTGTACGGTATTATTAGTAAGTTCCTGGCTGTTGACTCAACTAATCCTGGTAGACTGCTACTTCCAGAGGTGAGTTTCAAACACACACACACACACACACACACACACACACACACACGTAAAGTGAGCTTCACACAGTGGCCCAGTTCCTCGGACCCTCTCTGGCGGCTGCCGATGCCGGTATGTAAGGAAGCCCACTCCTAGGGAGCTGGAGTATATTTAGCCCGAGGATATCTAAACTTGGAGCGCCGGCCGAGGAAAGGAAACAAAGGAAAGGAGTCCATTTACTCACGAGTGAGAGAAGCTGTGGGAGCACTTAGCACTTAGGACTTAGCTTTCTCTGCCACTGTGCTTCTGTAAATACACATAGAAGGTGTCATGCCTCTGCCTGACTCACTCCTCCATGAGAAGCGCCAAGGGAGCCTTTTCTCGTAGATGACAGGACCTTTAGTCTTCATCATCACCCAGTACACTGTTCCTGGAACTGGAAGCCGTGTTTTTTTGACAGTCCCACTTGGCTTCCTCTGCCATCATGCTTTTCCATGCTTCTCCCAAGCCTCATGAGAAGCCTTAATCCCTCGCAGAGGCCTAGACCTCCGGTCTTCACCTCATTCCCATGTGGAGAATTCCAACAGGCCATGTTTGAGTACATGCCACTTGCTGTCACTGCACTCCGACCTACAGTAAATACACTTCAAACCGCCATGGGAGGACTGCACTATTAGTGAGGACCACCCAGGGAGATGCTGCTTTAGGCCAAATTTAGGCTGTACGTACAGTATGATGGTCATACAACGCTTCTCTCTGCCAAAGTGCTTCTCTCCCACGGTGGGTCCTCCTCATGGGCACTTAGGACTGGACTAGTTCTCTCAGTAAAGTGGTCGAGTTGGCATAGCATTGATGCATACATTCCCTCTGAGATCCATAAACTAACAAAACAAACAAAAACTAACTAACTAACTAACTAACTGACTGACTGACCAAGTCTCTATCCATCTATCTATCTACGTGAAGGTCAAGGACTGAGCTTTCTCAGTCACTGTGCTTTTCAGCACAGCTAAAAAGGATAGCATGGGGCCCATAGTTATACGGTACATACTGCACTATATATAGGCTATATACTGTATATACACACACATATATTGAAGCCTTCCCTTTCCGCATCAGTCTTTAGCCCTTTAGCACTGTGCTGCTGTGCACCTGGAGGTCATGTTTACAGAAATGAATGCAAGCACTGCAGACTTGTGAAACACCATTCTGGCTGTTGCTACTGATGATGATGATGATGATGTAAACAGTGCAGTCAGGTGATCAGCTGTATGGTGCTGATGCTTGATGTATGGATCAGCTGACTAATCAGCTGAATGGTTACTTGGCCTCGGGTTGTTTACAAACAAACAGTGCGACATGCCTTACGTAAACGCTGACGGGCAGAAGGATGTTCCTGAGAGTAGACGCATACTGGAGGCTACTGGAGGTCAGAAGCCTGGGATAGTCACACGCACTCTCGGAGATGAGGCCCTCCGAAGGACCTGGACTGAAGAGTGTTTACATGATACAGATTTGTGTGTGTGTTGAGGACAAGCAGACTAAGGAAAGCTGTTTAGCGTCAAGTGTGTGTGTGTGTGTGTGTGTGTGTGTGTGTGTGTGATGGCATGTTTATGCATCTGGCATTTGTGTCCAGAGTTATATAGGGTTAGGCTGTGTGTGTGTGTGTGTGTGTGTGAGAATTCCTTCATACCTTTACATACGCCTTTCCTCCCTTCAGCTCCTGTAAAGAAAACAGGAAAGTGCAGATTAATCAAGGGTGTAACGTCACACAAATACACAGATACACACACACACACACAAATACTGTACATATACACACATTCCTGATGGGTCACAAGGTTTTGTGTAGAGGACGGTAAAGAAAGTTGCAGTTAACAGTGAGAGATGCTTAACAGCACTGCCCACTAGTCTCAGCCAGTAATGGGAGAGCAATTGTGACAGGAAACCATCAAGCGGCCATCTTTAAAGCCACATCAAAGCCTAGAGATAAGAGAGAGAGAGAGAGAGAGAGAGAGAGAACAGACAGACGTCTGCTAAACGGGGACTGAGTTTGAAAGGCGTTATCATACACAGTGGAGGCGCCCAGGCTACATAAACACAGATAGAGCAGAGGAGGAGTGGACTCAGGAGAGATACACAGCTGTCCCATGAGACGTATAGAGTTGGGAAAATACTACTGCCGACTCTCTCCCAATCACAGTCAACAGTAGTCCAGGGTTATATAAGCTACTACTGCTGCTACTGCTGCTTCTCTCTTTCAATCATAGTTTGGTCAAGGGTTACAATCTAGAATACTGGAAAGTACTACTACAATGTGCTCTTTCAGTCCAAATTTAGTCTACTGTTCTCTCTGCTCTCCCATCCGATTCCCTGTCCTGCAGATCTGACTGCATCAGTCACTAATGCCCCATTTGAACACATGATTAGTGGAACAAAACCGATTTAGCCACTCATGAGTATCTGAATGTGACCTTTTCCCATCAGGAGTATTGGGACCACAGGCCAGCAGACAGACTCCAGAAATTGGACCTTAGAGACAACAGAAATGTCAGCGCTTCAGTGTGGCTGAGTCACAGAGTCTTTTGTCTTTGATTGCTGTGCTTTTGAGCCATTGAGTCTGAGGCATGAGTGATTTTGAGCGATTAGTCTGGAGAGGTCTGTATTTTTGTGTGGCTGAGTCTTCAAGTGGTCTCTGATCTCTAGTGGTTAAATCTTTGAAGGATCAGTGACTCTGAATAGTCGAGTCTTTGATAAGTAGCGTGTGATTTTATTTGGTTAACTCTTTGAGTGATCAGTTATTTAGCTTTATTGAGTCTTTAAATGGTCAGTGATTTGATGTAAGGTTGAGTCATTGAATGGTCAGTGAATTGGTGTGGTTACCTTTCTAACCGAAACCCTGCAGACACAGGGGTCCAGGATGCCCGTGGTGGGGTTGGCACTCATCTTACAGACGAAAGAGAACCTCTTCTTCCAGCGAACACAGTTCTCTTGCACCTCCTCTCTGAGGGGCAAACATAGAAACGGGAGGGGGGGGGGTGAATTTCCTTTGAATTTGGAAGCATGGTACTTACAGTTGCATCATAAATAAAATTAAATAAATATAGCAAGAGAGAGAGAGAGAGACAGTAATAAAACATTCAGCCAGAATCTACAACCCAAAAACCCACAAGAGCCACAGAGCTGCCCAAGGGCCCCTTCACTCACACATTAAACTGTCAACTTGCAGAGTGCAGCAACATGTACACACAACAGAGCCCACTACAAGATTACACAACACTAGCACTCACAGAGACGACCAGAGCCATTGTTAATATAACACTAGCACTTACAGAGACGACCAGAGCCACTGCTAACACAACATTAGCACTTGCAGAGACGACCAGAGCCACTGTTTATACAACTAGGCCATGCCACTTCAAGAACAGATCACAGCCATCATTTATACAGCACTGAAACTTCAAGAGCTGATCAAAGCCGGCATACACCACTCACAGAGAAGACCAGAGCTACTGTTTACGCACCAATCAGAGCCATCACTCATACACTAACACTGCGGAGCTGATCACTTAGGCTTAGTTAGGCGCATCTCGTGTGGTTTTCTGCCGTCCAGACAACCCGAAATTCAATCTAGATCCAATCTGGATAAGGAAAAAAAATTGGATTTCGGCTGCCAGTCTGAACTAAGCCCACCAAACACAGACATCACTTATAGACTACTACACTTTCCACACCAAAAATGATCACACCATTTATATACCTGTCATATAGGTGGTCAAAGCCACTGGTTATGCAGCATACCACCAAAAGTCTTTTTTTTTTTAACCGTGTCTGCCACCACTGAAAAAGCTGATTTGTATAGAGTATAGAGAGAATAGACTACCACTCTCCAAAAGCTGATCAGAGCCAGCTCAGGCATGATGGAGGAACAGGAGATCAATTTCTCCTAAAGTGACTTATGTACACATTTGCATTGGTTTAGTCCATCTACTCGCGTTGGCACCCAGTGATGACGAGAGTGTGTGTATGTCTTGTCTGTGTGTTTTTGTGTGATGCAATGGATGCTACAGGATACCTTAATTTCCTATGGGATAATAAAACTACCTACCTACCTACCTAGCTACCTACCTACCTAGCTACCTACCTACCTACCTACCTACCTACCTACCTAACTAACTATCCATCATTCCATCCAATCCTGCACCAGGCCTTGTGAATGTTTAAGGTGGAATCAGTCTTTTTAATGGCAAAAAATACACAGCAAAGGCCACTCATCTCCAGCTCTTTCAGCATGAATAAGTTTGTCAGGAAGAACCCATCTCCAAGGACAGTGCTAAGAATGCTGTGGTCAGGGTTTATATACCAGCAAGAGCTGGTATGTAGATGTCAATAAGGTCCTGTTTACTGGTCCAGTGTGGACAGAGAACACACACACACACGTATTTAGCTTTCCATGGGAATGTTTGATAGGCTACAGTGGTTGAGAAACCGCTTTGAGGAGAGCAGCTCCTTCTTCTACTAAGTATAACACTTGAATGCACCAACTGTTAGACTGCATTTCTTGCTAACTGTAGACAATATTGCCATCTAAAATTAGTCGACAGCTGCTCCGCATCACACACTTTGAAGTGTTCTGAGAAAGAAAGGAACTCTAAAAGATAGGGAACACATTCTAGACAAACACAATGTTACAAGCACAGAACAAATACACCATGGCTAGCCAGTGTCCACAACAATGATTGAATGCCCACTGGACACAGAGTGACCACTGGCTCCAAAGCACATTTAGGCCTATGGTTACTTACAGGCAGACTTAAGTCTTTGTTATAGTCTACTGATGAATTTCTTGCAACTGTCATTATTTCATCTTTACAAGGGCCACACTAAAGGAACAAAATGTAACAACACAAACACACACCTACAGTAACACACACGCACACACACACACACACACACACACACACACACACACACAAGTGTTTAATGGAAATTAAAAAGTGTGGTGACTACTTAAACTATGGTTGTATGGTTTGTGAATATGCATGAATTTAGGTCAATGTGTATCTGCTATTAATACAACCAAGTGCAAACAACATAACAGAGCCTTGCTGTAGCACAGTAGCCTCTCTCTCTCTGTCATATACACACAGACATGCACACACACACACACACACATACACATACACACACACACACACACACACATTGCTGTCTGCACTAGAGTGCTCTCTGGACACAGACACCCCTCTACATTCACAAAAAGTGGCAAAGTTTATGAAAAAAAAGTCTTCCAAATGTCTGACTACAAGTTGACCACTAATTGACTCGAATTCAGCACATACTATACCTGTAAGAAGTGCATTTAAATGTGCAAACATTGCTGAACTTTTCCAAACAAACTTTTCCAAATAGCCTGAAATTCAGTTCTCCACAAACACACCAAGTGGGGAGTTGGACAGATGGTGTAGCGTTGACATGGAATGTTACACAGAATAGTTCAAACCTCACCTCTGTTTAATGAATTTGAACACAGTTCAGGTCCTACACTCTTCCCAATTCTCCCAGCCTGAGAGAGAACAGGGCCATAGGCCTACAATGCTGCACGGAACTAGGGCCATAGGACTATCCAGGGCCATAGGCTTATAATGCGGAATAGAACAAGGGCCATAGGCCTACTGTATAATGCGACATAGAACAAGGGCCATAGGCCTATAATGCGGCACAGAACCATGGACATAGGACTATAACGCAATCAAGGGTCATGGGCATAGATGTGGCAATGTGGCATAGATCCAGGGCCATAGGCCTATAATGAAGTCCAGGGGCCATGGGCCTTCAATGTGGCATAGATCCAGGTCCATAGGCCTATAATGCGGCCTAGAACAAGGGTCATAGGCCTGTCATGGAGCCCAGGACCATAGGCCTCTAATGTGACATAGAACCAGGGCCATAGGACTATAATGCAGCACAGAACCAGGGCCCTATAGGCCTATAATGTGGCCCCGGGTAATAGGCCTATAATGTGACACAGAACCAGGGCCATAGGCCTATAACACAGCCCAAGGCCGTGTGAGTGGAGTGCTTTCCATGAATAAGATGGCCCAGTGCCAGCAGCACAGGCATCTGGTCCCGAGCCTTCTGTGATGCCGAGCCAGGGAGGGGCACGGGCTGGGCAGAGCCACGGGTATCACATGCAGGGCTATGAAAGACAAGCTGACTAACCGCCCCACACACACACACTGTAGGGTCACATACATGCAAAGACACAGAAAAAAAAACACACACACACACACACAGGCACAAAAAAGCACTCTTACACACACAAAGAGTCCCATTGGAGTTATATGTTGCTCCTTACAGAGACCTCTATTATAACCTGAAGGCCCATGTGTTCAAGAGCATCCAGCAGAAAGGGAAAAAAAACACAGTGACACACACACACACACACATACACACACAAAAGAGGGAACCAACCCACAGTAGAAGCAACTGGCAGCGGGCTAATACTTTCTCTCATAGACACACACAAACACCCTCTCTCTCTCTCTCTCACACATACACACACACACACACAGATATCAGGGAGGGGACCAGAGTTGGGTTAGCTGGAACAGATTTTATTCTCATAGTCTGGAAAGTTCCCATGCACTACATTCACTCACACACATACTCACACACGCAGGTTAGGCTTAACTACAGATTGGCTGGATGGTCTGGCCTTTTCTCAATATATAATATTTGTATGGAGGCAACACAAAGATGGACTACGAAAACAATGATTTCCATCTTGATAAAGAGCAAACGGACATGCTGTAGTGAAGTAGTGTGTGTGTTTGGTATTTGAGGAGGAATTACAAAACTAGGGAATGCTCAGTGGAGTAGATGTGGTATGAATGATTGAGTGCGAGTTTGTGCACGTGTGTGTATGTGTGTGTGTGTGAGAGAGAGAGAGAGACAGTGTGTGTGCTAAAGAAAAGCGGTGTGGCTGTGGTATGTGGGAACCAAGCCAGACATGAGTTTTATCATTGCACACACACACACACAGGCTCAAACACACGCTCAAACACACACGCACACACACACACGCACACACACACACACACACGCTCACACCGCCTTTCCCATCGCTTATCGTTATGTGGTAAGGATAATCACAGCTCTCCTGCCCCCGCCTCTACACCCCTCAGCATTCTTCTAGCACATTCCACGACCCGAGGCCTTTGTTACATCGCCAAGGTAACCACAAACGTCTTGTATCCACGGTGACACTGTGCCAAAGACAAGGATGAAAGATGGAGAGAGAGAGAGGGAGAGAATGAGAGAAGAAAAGCTTTAGAGTGTGAAGAGAAATCACCACCATGCTCTTTCCCATTAGCTGGTTAAACAAAGAACACACACACACACACAAAACCCAAAGAGTATCAGACTGGATCAGGTCCAAGCATGACCAGGTGCACAACTGATGAATCTCTCAGTGTAAAAAATAAAGTGTGTGTGTGTGTGTGTGTGTGTGTGTGTGTGTGTGTGTGTGTGTGTGTGTTCTGTCTACTCATTCTGATGTTAATTTCAATGGTACTCCACACACTGAATGGAGTTGTTTTCTGGATGAAAAGAGCTGGCTGCGGATGAAACACTGACAGACTAGCAGACTAGCAGACTGTGTCTGGGGCAGCCAGCGGCTCTTCAGTCAGACGGGGGTGAGACAGTCATAGCCTACTGGTTAGAAAATCAAACCAGCTGCCCACAGCGCCAAGCGTGTGTGTGTGTGTGAGTGTAAGTGTTTGTGTGTGAGTGTAAGTGTTTGTGTTTCAGTATCCATGGATGGGTTTGTACACAAGCATATTGGGTGTTTGAGTGTGCGTTATGTGTTGTGTGTGTGTGTGTGTGTGTGTGTGTGTGTGTGTGTGTGTGTGTGTGTGTGTGTGTGTGTGTGTGTGT